>JAANBB010000499.1:0-26675 GCA_014621425.1 Cylindrodendrum hubeiense | reverse complement strand
AGGTGCGTGTTTGCCGTGGTCCCGCCGTCGCCGTCGCCGCCGACCCAGCCGGCCGCTGGTCGTCATCGTCATGGATAGGAACAGCAGCCTCACCCAGCCTCACCCAACATCACCCAACATCTCCGCCGTCATGTTTGGCGACGCATGGTGGGTGTGTGTGGCAGCACGCACGAAGCAGAAGCAGCCTCTCCGCGCGCGCGTTTGGCTTGATTTAATTCATTTCGTCGTCTGGTTCCATATTTGGTCGAGGATGGATCTTTTTTCAGCGTTACATCCATCCATCCCAACCCATGCGCCTTGCCATTGCTAATGCCCGTACCCTTCCCATACATAGTAGGTGTCCCCTGGCGTTGGTCCGTCCTGGGCGCTGGCCGGTGCACAAGCAACTCGATTCTGGCCTCGTCGCGTCATTGTGGGTTACCTTGGTGTAGCAGTCGACATGCAACTGCACCAGGTACAGGAGGACCCGCCAGCTTCCTTGCTGACCACGGCGCCGAGCGGCGGATACACCAGCCAGAGGCGAAAGTGGGTAGAATCACAAGCTAAAGGGAAAGATAACTCGGCATGCGCCATGTAGGTAGGGTTGCACAGAGCGAGGCAAGACGAGTGCTGGAGCAAGGCCGGAGGCCAAGAGGCCAGGAGTGACGATGCCTCGGGAAAATGGCATCTCAGACAAGCAACCATCCACAAAATCCCATGACAGACACGACAATAATAAAGTGCTACGCAAGGTACCTACTTCATCCAATAGTCCCAAGTACTCCATGCCTCCCCTACCGACGCCACACTTACTTTTTGTTTTTAGCTCCATTGCCCCTTGACGCTTTTCCCCTCATCAACGGAAAGCGAGCTATCCAATGTTAGCTCGACGAGACGGTGGGTGGGTGACAAGTCAGCCATGCCGTAAGTCCCGTATTATCGCCTTTTGTATGTGTATCTGTTCCCAACACTTTTCCTGCCTGGACGTCAGCCAGAGCAACAGAAAATCGGAGCCATTTCCATGCGCCCATCTCATGATGCTGCCTCTGGCCGGTCGCCAACCGAGAAGCTAAGTTGCCGCAGCGGTACGCGTCAATTCCTGAACCCGTCACCGTACGATTTGGTTCCTCGTTTCAGCGCCGCCGAGCCTTCTGTGCCGCCGCCCCTCTGTCCATCTGTCCCTCTATCCCTCCCGCCGTCCCCGACTTGCAAGCCACGGCCGGGGAAGGGGATGCCTGGTCGATCGGTTGACAGGCTGCCCCCTTGACTGGGCGCCCGCCCGTCCCCGGTCTCGTCGTCCCCGGTCTCGTCCCCTTACCCTTTGGCCTCTTTTTCTCCGGCCGTGTAGTGAGCATCTTCACAATGTGATCCGTTCTCGTCGCCTCGCTCCGCGGCTGCTCCGTCCATCCAGCCGAGGCGATGCATGCCACTGGCAACGACATGTGTCTGTGTCACTGCCCCCAAACGACGCCGCGGCCTGCTACCGCGCGCCATCGCCTGCTGCTGTGTACCTTGCGTACATGGTTGGTAGTACAGAGTACTGCGAGTACTGTACTGCCCGCTACGCCGTCGGAGCCAAGCCCTTGATCTCTTTGATCTCGAGGCAGTAATTCGTCGATTCGCAGCCAAGACCTGGGGTTGTCATCTGGTCATCAGCTGCTCCAAGCCCCGTTCCCAACAACGCCTCTCGGGTCATACCCGTTTGGCTAGACGTCCTGTCCTGGCTGGTCATGTCCTTAGATACTATGTACCTACCTCCCGACGCTTACAAGTCCTCGCGATGCACAGCCCCAGGATGCCCTTGGCACGTTCAGAGTCAAACTTGCCCTCTTGTCCAGAACCAGGTTGTCCAGAACCAGGTGGCCCATCAACAGGCCTATCGACGATCCTGGCTGTACGTACCAATATCTCCGCCTGCATCAGCACAGAAGCAGCTAATTTTCGGCATTGCGCATCCCCCGCCCGCATGGACGCCGTCAACCTTGTGCTGGTCCTGGCTCCCAGGTGCAACAACTTCCCAAATCGAGCATCCGCCCCAGCTTCGCTTCGATGCGAGCCCCCCGGCGTCATGACTGCCTCGATACGGCGCAACCGCCTCGCGTGAACCTGGTCTGAATCGGCCCACTCGCGTGTCATCAACCACGCATCTGCTAAGCGGCGACGTGTGGCCGAGCATTGTTCCCACTCAGTCGCTCTCGTCTCTCCCTTACTCATGGGCCAAGACCCCGAGACTCAACTGACCAAGATGGATCAGACGCGAACCGAATAGGTGACCCGCCAATGAGTGGGTTTGACGCCACCGTCCAAGATTGGTCAAGATTGGGGACAAACAGCCTCTCCAGATACATGCTCCATACTCCATACGTACCTGGCGTACCTCTATGTAGTCCTGAACCACCTCACATTCCATTGCGTCCATACTACTCACAGGCTTGTTCAATTCCTCAGGCACATACCCCAAAGCGCTGTCGAAATGCATTGCCCGGATACAACCAAAGTCCCACCCATGTGGGTGTGTGGCCGCCATGCTGACACCTCTCCCTGGGTCGAGAGCATACAAAGTGGCCGCCGCTCCCGTTATCCTATTGCAACCTGCTAGCGCAGCATGCCATTCTTCTTAGCTTCACCTGTGTTGCTGTCGTCCTGGACATCCCAGGCACTCCATATCCATAGGGCTGTAATTTGGCAGGTCTAGACCCTTCCGCCCTAACGTCCTCCACTTCTCTCCATTCAAATCTGTATTAGGTAGCGCGGAGTGCACGTACAAGTGCAATACACGTTATCAGCATACCTTCAGTCGACCCGGCAAGTTCCGGGAAATACGCTAGAACAGGGCCTACGAGATGGCTTGTGTGGCAGTGTCAGCCATCATTAAACTCGGTCTGACATGGCACCTCTATCTCGAGTTCAACAAGTGCCACGAGTGCCACGAGTGCCACGACACCGAGAAATCACCCTAACAGGCACCAATAGTCGTCGACGAACTTCGCACGGTCACGCCCATCTTGCATTGAGCTGGCCTCAAGTACAAGCCTGTCGCCCTAGCATCAAGTCGAGGAACTTCCACTACCGCCGCCAAGCAGCGGAGAACGCCTTCAGTCCTGCAGCCGTGGTAGCCAGTTCTCGCCATTAGAAGTATTCACAAACCCTGGCCATGGATCCAACGCTAGGAGGTTATTTGTGGCTTGATTATTGAGTACCGAATCCTTTGTAAGCCGGAGGCACCAGGCAGTTGGGTTGACAAGGCCGACTCCATCACCGTGCGTCGCCAACCCACTCAGGCGACAGAATGACGACTCATCCCACGTCTGTCACTTGGATCTGACTCCTTTGACATAAGAGCTCATGCTACCAATCTCGATCCAGCGTGCTGACAGTGGGGTTTCTGGGCCACTGCCTAATCCAGGCTCTTGGCAAGGTCGCCTCAATCCGCTTGATCCTCCTCCGGTCAGACTCCCCTCCAATATCTCCCAATATCTACAGGAAACACTCAACACTCAAAGTGACCATGCCATACCATACCAACGGTCATGAACCAGATGCTCGGAAGACCACGTTCTTAAATTCCAGCCGCTAAACCAAGAATGACGAGCTGTCGGAACCTGCGGGGCGGGTCGTGAAGCATTACGCGTCGCCGATTGGCTCATTCAACTCTCGTATTCAGGGGTTAAACGTGCTTCAAATTATACATTTGGGGTCTCATCTTCCTGATCTCTTCGTCATCGTACTTTGTAAACTTCATCGAAACCTGGCGCTGTTTGTCGCCCGAGGGCTTGATTGCAGTCTATCACTCGACTTGGACGCTTCGCTGTAGAATTGCTGAAATTCGCCATGACACGGTCCAGCTCTGAGCGCACCGGCGATTGGCTGCGGCCCGTTGACGATGAGGAGGACGAGGCCTTCCTCTCCGGCACCGATGACGCCGAGGCAAAGGGATGCCTCGACGATGGCAATAGGTCGACCCTCAATCTTGTGCCCGAGGTCCTCCCTGTGTACATGACCATTCACCGGTAAATCTGCCTGCTTCCGACGCAGCGTGACGCGTCCCCAGATCTCGCGGCAGCGTGACCATCGCCCAGTCGTGAGATGACGAGGAACCAGCGTGCTAACACCTCTTGAGTGCAGAGTCCGGCGTCTAGTGCTTGCTAGTATCGGTACGTGTCTTGTGGGAAAACGCAGCCTCGTACTGTGCGTTGAAGGCCATGGCCGCTAACAATCCTTCAGATGATCCTTACACCTTGGAGCACTTCAGGGATCCCAAGATGAACGCCCTCGTTGTGAGACCATTGGTTGACAGGCTCTACAACCCGGATGACATCTCCGTCGGTGAGTAAGCCACATAGGATGGTGTCCAAGAGCCTCATCTGACATGAGACAGTCTACTGCTTGCTGGCCAACCGCGTCTCCTTCCTGCGAGACCAGTCAAAGACGGTCCACCAGAGCGTCAATGTCGCCCGAGCGACGCTGTGCGAGCTTCTTGCAAGTCGCATCCTCCGCCGCTTCCATGAGGACAACCCAGGACCACAGGGCCTTCTCCTGCTTGCTCACATCCTCGTGGAAGGCTTTGATCCGTTCCAGGGTGCCCCAGCTATTGTCCGGCGCCGGGGCCGGAGCCGAAAGACACAATCTCAATTGCCCGATCAGGAGAATCACGGCAACGAGAAGAAGGTCACTGCCCTGGAACTTGCCATTCTATCAGAGAGCAAGACCTTCATCAGCTCCTCGGCGTGTCAGCGAGCCGTTGACGCAGTCCATGATGGTCAAATCGTCTATACGCCCCAGTCCTTTATGGATATCCTCCCGGATCACTATAAGCGCCGTCCCATCTCTCTCTATGACCCCCGCAAAGCTCCTCTTCTGAACCACCATCGTCTGATTGTCCCCCGGACGAGGAATCTCATTGAGCTCCTCCAGTTTATCATCCTGCTTGGCCTCTACGTCATGACTATGGTCTCGCGGCACTCGGAATTCAACCCGTGGGAATTCGCCTTCATCATCTACACGGCTGGCTGGGTCCTCGAGAAGCTGGCGGCCATCATCGAGCACGGATGGGAAGTCCACGCCCAAAACCTGTGGGCCTTCCTCGACATCACCTTCACCTCCATCTTCGGTGCCTACCTCCTTGCCCGCCTGGCCGATCTGATGCTTGACCAGCTTCACAGCGGCTGGGGCTTGCCGATCCTCTGCATCGCGGCGCCGATTATGCTGACCCGTGTTGCCTTCAACCTGCTGCCTAACAATATCGTCTTCATTTCGTTGCACGCCATGATGCGGGACTTTACTGTGCTGACGTTCCTGGCGACGTGGTGCTTCACGGGCTTCCTGCTCGCGCTGCAATGGCTCGTAGCCGCCGGCAACGACGGCCGCGAGGAGTTCAGCTGGGTTGTTGTGGGCAAGTGGATGCTCTGGATCTGGTTCGGGCTGGACGGCGAGGGCATCGAGGAGTCGGTTCGCTTCCATACCATCCTCGGCCCGGCGCTCATGATCTCGTTTGCCTTCCTGGGCAACACGCTATTCCTGACTATTCTGATCGCCATGCTCACAAACACCTTTTCCAAAATCATCGCCGACGAGACAGCCGAGATCCAGTTCCGCCGCGCCGTGCTGACATTCGAGGGTGTTAAGAGCGACTCTATCTTCGCCTACCCGCCCCCCTTTAACATTGTCGCCCTAATCCTCCTCCTCCCGTTGAAGCTGGTGGCGTCGGCGCGTGTGTTCCACGTAATCAACGTGGCGCTGATCCGCACGCTCAACTTCTTCACTCTGCTGCTCATCGGCTTCTTCGAGCGTCGGCGGTTTGCGCAGATGTCCAAAACCAAGAAGCCGTCCAAGTGGCAGTTCATGAGCTTCTCGCCGTACGGCGACGTGCAGGCCGTGTTCATGGCGGCGCCGCCCCCGGACATTGCCGACATCATCGACCAACTGGACCCGCTCTCCGAGGTGCCCATCCTGGAGGATGACCTGATGCCGACGATGCTAGGCGACAACCCGCGTTCGAAGCTGCG
Organism: Cylindrodendrum hubeiense; assembly: GCA_014621425.1. Lineage (NCBI taxonomy): Eukaryota > Fungi > Ascomycota > Sordariomycetes > Hypocreales > Nectriaceae > Cylindrodendrum > Cylindrodendrum hubeiense. The sequence goes on along the minus strand of JAANBB010000499.1, from coordinate 20,691 downwards.
CCGATGGAGGCTTCTGAGGCGGGAAACGACCATGGCGGAGGGGTCGGTTGTTGAGGCTGGAGAAGAGCGTCCCGGTCACAGCCGCGCTCCTAGTGTAGTTGTCAGTGCGTGCCCCAGTCCCAAGCCGTGTCCCAGTCCCGTTATCAAGGAAGGCTGAGTGGCCTGGAGATGGAGTTCATTATTCCGGCGAACGGGAGTTGGTGCTATATTCCTAGCATCTTGCATTTTGTTGTTGTGTAGACTTTATGCACAGCGTATAGAGAGAAGATAGAAAGTCTTTATAGTTAGATCGAACTACTGCTTATTACAACCACTTTTATTCCCCTTATTTCCGTGATTGACTTGGTTCTCAGCTAGGCAAACAAAGCGTGCTGGGGCTTCGTTCAAGATGGCAATGCAAGAGGTTCAGTTTGCACATGGGACTCAATCACGTAACCCAGGGTGCAAACATTGCCAAACCAGCTTGATGGTTCTCCTTTCTGCAAATGCGGTATATGCTTTTCTAAGTGAGATTTCGATTTTTCTCATCCATGATAGATTCACATCAAGATTGAGTTGCAGATTGGTAACACTTGCCTAGTGGAGCAGCGCCACACCGAAACTTGCCCCTCCACTGGCTGCCCGCCCGTGCCACTTGAACAAGGTCGCGAGCGAGGCTGAAACTCAACTCAACTTCATCCAACTTACATCGACTAAGACTTTACGACGGGCGCAACGACGATACATCACTCCGCGATACTACAACTCCCCTCCACGCTGTTCACAGTCGACGCCTGCAGCTCGCAGTACCACCGAAGAGCCCTCTCGAAACCATGGCGCCCGGCGACGACGGCCCGCCGCTCTCCTTGCGGCCGCACCCCGTCGCCGACCGCAAACCCAAGAACCTCGCCGAGTTCATTGGCCGCGTCAACGCCCAACCTGGCGGCTTCCGTGACGTCTCCGAGGAGAAGCTACGCGAGGAGATCCGCATCCGCGAGGAGAACAACGAGAATGGCGAGGCGGCCGACGAGGATGTTGACATGTCCGAGGGCGGCGACGATGAGGACGACGAGGATGCGGTCAAGGACCCCAATGAGGCACGGATGGAGGTGTTGAGGAACATTGAGTATGTCTTGCTCTGCCCTTGAGCTCAAGAGAGCTCCCTCCTGCGACAATCCCAAGCTGACTGAGATCAAAGCATCGCAGGCAACACGGCGCTGCTCACCCTCGACTTCCTCTCGCTCCTCCTCTCCAAGCAGAACCCGACGCAAGCCGGCGTCACGCTGTCCCAGGGCCTGCGTGAGATGGTCGGAATCGGCACCATGGGCGCCGACAAGCTCGACGACTCCAACATCACACCGGCCAAGGTCAAGGACCAGGAGGAAGTGGCCATTGGCTGGACTCTCATGGAGATTAACAAGACGCGGGATGCCGCCGAGGCTGCCAGCTCTTTTTTGCAGCGCGAGATAGCCGCCGAGGGCAAGTATTGGGAGGAGATCGTTGCGGTCCAGAAGAGCGGGTGGTCAATCTCCAAGGTTCCCCAGGAACGACACAGCCTCGGTGTGCGATTCGGTTTCTCAGAAGGTAACCGCCAAAGCCACACCCTCCTAGAACACCGATGCTGACGTGGTGTGAATAGCTGCCCCAGAGTTTCGCAGCAACGGACTCGCCCCAATGCGACGAGGTGTCGGTGGCACAGTCCAGCTCGATCTCGGCCGACTAGGGGGTGTCTCTGAGCGCCTGGTAGTAACATACGAAAAGGACGGCCAAGTCACCGGCCGCTCCGCTCTGCCCGCGCACACCACCGAAGATGCTCCCCTCGAGGCACGCGTCCTTGAGGCTCGCAACACCATCTTCTCGCAAGAACTGTGGCACGAGCTCACGCGAGAGGCTCGGACGCTTGCCGCATATGATGTCAAGCCGGACGGGTCCAGGCTGACATGTGCCCCGGACTCGACGACCAAGGTGACGGTAGAACTGGTGCCGCTGGGTTCCCAGCCCTCCGAAGACGCCTTGCCAGACAACAACATGGCTGAGACGATATCGCTTGCACTGCATATTCTTCTCAGCTATGCCCACCGCCACAACGAGCTCATGAGAACCCGGCCCATGCCTCCTCACATCCCGCGGAACCGCGGCCAGCAAACGTGCGCTCTCCTCCGACCCGTCATTGCGCGCCTGATGCATATCCGCAACGTCCACGCTTGCACCGAGCATATCGGTGCCCTCGTCCAGGCCCTACAAAAGGCTGGCATGCCCGCCCGCTTCACCCTCCACACACTGTCGTCCGCCCCGGCCGACAACGATGCTGCTGCGCGTGGACCTAACCAGCCCTCGGCATCGCAGACACTCATCCGCAACATGCTCCAGCCCACCGACTTCAACACTCACTTGACCCTCTTCCCGGACATCACCTTCACCATCCGTGGCCGCACGTTCCTCTTCCCCGTTACCGCCACCTTCTTCTACGTCATCCTCCCCCCCCGGCTCGCCCCTCGCTTCCATCTGCGCCCCCTACAAGGACGGATACCCGGACCTCAAAGCTCTTGCCGACTACCTCCGGACTGCAACAGCCCGCGTCCTCACCGAGCACTTCCTTGACATACTCCCCGCGCCCTCTGGCTCCGAATGGGTCAAGAGCGTCGGCGGCACCTCCATCGTCGACGTCGAGAGGGAAGACTTTGAACTGCGCTTCAACGTCGTCAACCTCAACACCGCACCATCTCTGCTTGTCACGAGCACCTCCCTCGTCAACGGCCGGCCCTCTAGCAGCAAATGGACCTGGTCTGCCGACCCTGCCACCACGAGCGAATCGGCCAGTGTCGAGGACATCGTCGGCCAAGCCGTCAACCAGGCGCTCTCTTAGGAAAGAGGCCGACCGGCCGTCGCCGGTACTTTCGATTTAGGCACTCACCTGAGGTCGTGCGTTCGCATTGGCAACTGGCTTTTGGAGGTTGAGGGCGGGACACCCGAGGACTCGAGAGAGAGCACCGTTGCAACCCCTGACGAGTTCCCCTTTTTGCCCAAGGGGAAATAAACAAGACTAGAATCACAATGAGAAACATTCCTGTACAACGGGAAAAGGGGACAAGGGAGACAAATTACGGCGTTGAGTTGAGCGGCAAAAATAATAGCGATAGGCAGTATATACCCAGAAGTGATTTCCCCTAGCCATCCTATTGAGCACTGCTATTCCCTCGCGTACGATACGTTATTCTGAAATTATGTACCCGGTACCAGCTTGCAGCATTAAGTCAACCTAGACCCAAGTATGCGCATTCGTATTTGCACATGTGTTGAAAATGTTGTTAGGAGGACAAAGAAGTTTGGTCAAATCCCATTCGATATCATTGAAAATACGCATCTATCATTCCCTTTAGTTTCTACACGTGGCTATAAGTAGTCAAATCCCTAGACGCATGGAATAGCCATAGTTTGCATGGGAATGACAATGCTCTCCTTGATTAATCGCCTTGTTGTGGAGCTCATGCATCGCCCAGCACTGAGGGGCTGTACATGTGATTAAGGAGGATGCGTCAAACAAGCTAAGGCACACACCGAGATCTCACCACAACTGCAATACATCACCCCATGGGCACATTTATGCTGCAATATTGGTATCTCATTGTTCATATACTCTCTCAAAATCTTTTCTCCTCTGCGGATACATCGCGCGAGGGAGAAATAGTCTTCGTATCTCATTACCAAAACCGATGTATTCCTTTCATAGCATCCAGCCAGTCAGTCAACCCTGCACCGTGAGGTGTGACTCTTCTTTTTCGGTATCATGGAAACCCCCCAAACTCCGTGCAACCCCTGTTCCGTGATCCTGTTTCCACAGTGAGCCACGGGTGATGGGCAGGTAGCAAACAAACAAAACATCCCTGTATCACTGTCATATGCCGTTTCATGAATGGGCCATGCTGCCTCTAGGCCTGGCGGCATTGCCCGATCTCGTCTAACCGCGCGCATTGAAAAGGAACTTCAGCTCGCCGGTGCTCAGGCGTCCAATCTTCATGCTCTCAGCCTCGTCTAAGGCCGCCTCCACAATCGACTTCTTCTTCTCCTGCAGTGCAACAATTCGATCCTCGACCGTGTCCTTGGTCAGGATACGGTACACCTTGACCTCCTTCTGTTGGCCGATACGATAGGCGCGATCAACGGCCTGCATCTCAATGTATGGGTTCCAGAAAGGGTCCATGATGATGACTCGGGATGCGGCTGTCAAGTTGAGTCCCGCATTACCCGCTCGGAGAGAGACCAGCATCACCTTGACGTCCTTGCGGTCTCGGAAGTTGTGAGCCGCCATGTTTCGATGCATAGCCGACATGCTGCCGTCATATCTCTCTGGTTTCGCCATCTTCTCATGCCACATTGCTACCTCGAGGAGATCGAGCAAAAGGGTCCACTGAGAGAAAATGATTGTTTTCTCCCCGGTTTCGGAGATCTTCTTCAAGAGCTCCATGCATTCCGTTACCTTTGCGGCAGGCATCCACGTCTTACGCAAGTATCGCATGTACTTTTTGAAAGCATCCCGGTTCTTGTAGCCCTCCTTGCGAAGGGTTTTGAGCATCGAGGGCTTGATGTCTGATGCCTTCTTCTTGCCCTTGTTCTTCTTCCTCTTCTTGTCCTTGTCAAGTACCCTCTTGTTCGGTTTTTCGTCGTTATCGTCGTCATCCTCCACAATGAAGCCTTTAAGATTGCCCTGCTTGTTAACTTCATCATCGGAGATAAAATCATCAGAGTCTGGCTCGTCATCATCGTCATCATCCGATGCCTCTTCCTCGGATTCTGCTTTCGGGACGCACTCCGGCATGTGAATCTTCTGAAAGGTTTCATACGTGAAACATTTGCTAGGATCGAATGTACCACGGCAGACAGGGCACTTAGCCTTGCCTCCTTCGTTTCCCTCCTGCAAATTGAGCACCGTAGCATTTTCAGTGAGACGGCAGAGGCACTCGCTGCAGCTGTCATGACCGCAGGGGACAAAGAATGTGGGGCACTGCACAGCGTCATAACAGATGGGACATTCGAAGGCCTCAATGCCCTTGATTCTCTCAACGATTGCTTCATTCAGAGACTTGACCAAATCCACCTTTTCTTCGTCAGAAACGGAGCTGACGTCGTCGACGTCCAAGTTGAGGTGGGGATGGCAACATGCCTGGCGTAGTCGAAGCAGGAGAACAAGGATACTGGAGTAATTTTTGCCGATGCTCCCGTCTCGAAGGTACTTGCTGAACTGTACTTGGGACTTTTTCTCCAGCTGACTATAAAAGTCGTGTTCCTCCGGAGACAACTCGGCGTAAACAACCTCCTCTATTTTCTCTGGAAGTTTGAGAATAGGCTTGCCATCAAGCTGCGAGTTCTTCTTGCGTCGAAGCATGATTGCTTTGAGTAGCGCACGAAGCCGATCCATGGCTACGCTCTTTGCATCGCCGTTGCGGCCAAACAAGACACCAAATGACTATTAAGAGATTAGTCCGAGCGATTCAAACATTGTTGTTGTGACATACCTGACGGAACTGGTCCCATGCGGAATAAGGCTTGATCTGAAGAAAGTTGAGCAAGGAGTAGAGTTCTAGAACGCTATTCATCATTGGGGTTCCGGTCAAGCACCATCGGTAGGTTGCCTTCAACTTGGCGCATGCCTTTGAAGTTTTCGTGTCCTTGTTCTTAATGCATTGTGCTTCGTCGAGAACGATGCGATAGAACTTTGCCTTGTTCGGGTGTAGCAGGGGACACTTGACGCAAAAGTTCTTGTCGTTGAAGTCGATCTTGCGATCCTTGTTGTCCTCGAGATACTTCTCGAGTCGCTTCAGCTCTTGAGCGATGGTACCGTAAGTTGTCAAAACAACATCATACTTGAGCAGATCCTCTGTCGTTGCCTTTTTATTATGGTAAAGAAAAACCGATAGCCTGTGAGAAAGTTTTGTCTTCGTGGAGAGCTCTTCCTCCCACTGCCGGATGAGAGCAACTGGGCCCACGATCAGGTTTGTCTGTGAAGGTTAGCGTCAATAATACGAGAGATAGGTATACAACTTACCTTTGGGCGACTGGTTGCTGGACGGGACAGGAGAAGAGCTAGCGTGGAAATAGTCTTCCCGAGACCCATGTCATCCGCAAGAATACCTCCTTTGTTTGTCCCCTCTTCCATCTTCTTCATCCAGGTGAGGGCTACTTCTTGGTGAGGGTACAGTGGCCTCTTTAGCCCAGCTGGCGTTCCATCACGGTTTCTCTCTGGGATATCCATGTCGGGACGAATGTTTTGCAAGAGATTATCCAAGTCTTTGTCAGTCATTCTAGGATCGTGGTAAGCGTCCTGGATAAAATTGGTCAAGTGTTCGGGCAGAGCATTGCCAGATCCATCTATGCCCATAGTGTAGTCGAACATGCTTGTCTTGTTGATAATATCAGACAAGCCTGGCATGCCCTGACTCGCTAGAATAGGAGTTGAGCGAGCACCGGGAATCCATGGCGTAGTGCTAGGTCCTGCAAAGGACGGCATTGCCGGTACAGGTCGGCCTCCAAAATGTGGAAAGCCTTGGTTCGGGCCTGGAATCTGTCCTGAGAATTGACCTGGGAATTGGCTCGGCATTTGGCCCGATAATTGGGTTGGGATCGGGCCCATATTTGGCAGTGGCACCCCGGATCGGTAGGTGGGGTGTGGCATGTTACTGCCAGCGACCGTAAATCCATTGAACGTAGGCACCTGGGGAGTTGTCACGACAGGCCCATAGCCTCTAGACATGGCGTTTGCCGCGGGTATTGGGGGGTTCTGGCGAAGAGGAACGGCCGCATCCCAGCTGGGATCATATCCCCCTGGCATTTGGTTTGTAGGCGGTCCTGGCAGGGGTACTGGATTAGGGTAGGGGACTCCGAATGATGCCTCTGAATCTCCATCCGTTAGATCTGCGTCGATAGGGCCGGATGGTTGACTGCTCATCAACCGAGTGAAAGCATTGGTTTGCGCTGGTAGGGCGGATGGGCCTGGCATTGGAGATCCCTGGCTAGAAAGCAGGCGGGCAAACTCATGGTCATCCTTCTCTTGCTTGCGTGCTTTCTCAGCCTCAATTTGCTGGGCAATGTAGTGAGAGTTGAATTCATCATCGTCCCTAGATATGTAGGGTTAGTATATGGCTCGGCTGACATAGGCAAAAGCATAGCAGAAATCAAGATGAAATACGAAAAATGACGTAGAAAGACATACCCAGTAAGGTCGATGACGTCGACTTGACTTCCGTTGAGGTTGCCGAGAGACGGTGAATGAAAGAAGGGATCCGTGGCTGTAACCGGAGTTGCACGTCGAGACTTGCTAGGTCCGATGGGGGCAAAGAGACTAGCGGATTCAGAGTCCCGCTTGCGACTGGGCAAAGAACGTGACCCCAGGTCGTTCCATGTGTTGTTGCTCCTGAGAGGCGTTGACATGGCTACTGGGACATCGGTGGGCTCGTGCACTTGTGGGACGAGATCAGTCGGGAGGCCTGGTGTTGTTGAGAGAAAAGGGCTGTAAGAGAGAGGTAGCTCCGGGAAATCTGCCATTTGTTGGATGAGATAATCATGATCGTAGAAGAAAGACATTAGGCTTGGTGAGAGGGGTTTTTATAATTGCGAAGGCAAGGTGAGTGAGTGACAGGACAAAGATAGGCAGGAACGGGCCTCGGTGTGTGCGGGCTGTGAATGAGAAAGGTGAATGAAAGTCGGGGGGAGGCGCAGGCCTTTTGATAGCGGTCCGAGGGCGAGCAAAAGACCCACGAGCATGGGTGAGAGACAGATGTGAGATGGCAGAGGAGGGTTGAAAAAGGCAGGTTGAAGAGGGTCATGTGCGACAAACGCAGATCCAAGGAGGAAGAAAAAAGCAGGGAAACAGAGATGAGGGAGGCGCAGAATCACCAAGCCACCGAGGAAACAAATGAAACACAAACGGCTCATACCTTGAGATGGCCCGGTGGGCGTTTGGTTGCCGAAAGGGCGTTGGAGCGTCGCGGGTGGAAGCGTCGGCTCTATCAGTTTGGTCAATTCGAGTCCATCAACGTGTATCCGGGCTGCGGCAACAGGGGAAGCGGGCAGCCTTACCGTCAGCATCTTCCCGCTGATGGTTTGCCATGCGCAGGAGATTCTTCAGGCGTTCAATCTCCCGGTGAGCCTCAAAGCGCTCCTCATCGGCACCGTCAAATGTCTGGTTTTGCAGCGAGTCCAGGATCACCTTCTGGATGGTCAGCTCCTCCGTCAACGCGGTGACGCTCATGGTAGCCATGATGCGGGTGGTGCGCCGAGGCGAGCAGCGCACAAGGAGTCTTGAACACCAGGCACCCGCAAGCACAGTAGCGACAGCGGTCAGTGCTGAGCGCCAAATAGGCAGGGAACCGCTCGCGTTGTCGGGGGTAGAGTGAACCGGCCAAAATGAGTGGATGGCGAGTGTTGAGTTGGTGATACCAGGCCCTGTGCTGCAGGTGACTTTGTAATGAGGGAGTGCCGCCTTTGGTGGGAGGCTTGGGTTGAGATATCCCGAAGTTCCCGTTCAGGCAATTTGTTAGTGTAGTGGTGGGAAAGAAAGAGCCGCGTCACGCGTTCGCGTTGTAGTTTCTTAACGTTTGAAATGCCGAGCCGTGTGGAAGGAGCGAAGGTCTTATTAGGCAGGCAGTGGCAGGCAGTGGCAGGTAGTGGCAGGCAGGCCGCAGGTCACTTTAGCACGGCGTCAGGGTACCGTAACGCTATAGTGGCTGCGGGTGCTTTTCAGCGGTTTGCCCCAGTGTAAATGCCGCCACTAGGCCCTCACCCACCGGGCGCATGCACTAAACGCCCTAACAGCTGGCCTAAGCAAACGGGGCAGGTACCCAGGATGCACTAAGCCAAACAGCGGGGGGAACTCCGTAACCGACGAGCATGCAGAGAACGTGCCGTGGAGATGTAGCCTGCGCTTGCACGGGTGGACGCCATCGACAAACAAACCAGCAAGCCGACATTTCATCATGAGGCGAACAAAAGGAGATGGCTTGCATACTCATCCACAGTGCAGCCTATTCGAGATGTACCTTGTGCTTATCTCCCGCCACAGCTCAAACCCCTCTCAAACGAGGCAACGAATCATGTCTCACATCCCGACCCTCTGGTATCAGCTGGAACAGAAAACGCCTCTGGTTCTGAATGAGGCCACCCGCCTCAGCAACGTAGAGGTAATTATTGGTTTGTGCATGATAAAGTGCAAGCTAAAATGGATTATTCCCGCAGCTGGATTCGTGATACTCTGCGGGTGGACGGAATAATGTGCAATATCAGAGTCTTTTAATGCAAACTCCAAGCCACCGTTCTACCCGCACCACGTAGCCAAACGCCGCTCAACACTGCCCATATACCATGCCCCGCCGGAACGCCTGTGACAAAAAAAAGCACACTCAAACTCATGTCGCACTTGCTGGTGGCGACAAGTAGACACGTGTCCGTTCTCAGTCAGAATCTGATCCCGTGATCTTGTGCCATGCCTTGTCCACCTTGTCAGTCAGCCAATCCCACCAGCCGCCGTCGTCCTTGTCGTCATCCTCGTCGTCTTTGCCGTCCTTGTCGTCAGAATCATTGCTACCAGATGTCGGTTTCGCGGGCTTGGTGGGTTTTGCCGGCTTGGTTGGCTTGGTCGGTTTGGTTGGCTTTTCTGTAATCTCTGACTCTTCTGGCTCTTCTGGCTCTTCTGGCTCCTCTGGCTCCTCTGGCTCCTCCGGCTTCTCGGGTGCCGTCGGGCGAGCTGGCTGCGACGGCGCAACGGGTAAGGTCGGCCGCGCTGGCTGCGTCGGCTTCTCATGGACAGCTGGTTGCTCCGGCTTCGTCGACTCGCTTGGTTTATCCGAAGTCTCGGGATCTGCCGGTTCATCGGGCGATTCCTCGGGCTTGTGGAGTCCTACGGGCTTCAGCGGCAACCGCAAGGTTCCGTTGTTGGGATGTGGCTCGATGTTGAGTGAGTCGCACAGCAGGTTGTACACCTCGATATTTTCTGTGCAATGTTAGCCAGCGGATTCTCGGCGCCCCGGCGGTGGGCTTGACTTACGGAACACATCGACCTGGCTGTTCGCCGGGTGGGGGAATGCAGGGCCACGAGCAATGAAGATGGCCCGCATCAACGGGTGCTCATGATCGTACCCGTGTAGGCCACGGGGATGGTACACTAGATTCTTTTCCAGTCCTTCCTTGACGTTGAACTCTTCCTCGGTGACAATCGCCCATCCCGTCTCAGGCACGATCCACAAGGGAGCGATGCGGTCATTCTTAGTGAAGTGATACCGCTCGGGCATATTTTTGTCACGAAGGTAAACCTCGAAAGACTTCGACTTCGAGTGTTCTACAAGCTCCTCATAAAGACCTTGCAAATCCTCGGGGTTCTTAGGACGAAGACCATACAGCGGCCAGCCGTCAATATGCTCAATTTTGCTGGTGTCGATAAGATCCTCAAGCTGGATCAGCCTGGTAATGTCCGTTGTCGCCATGCCGTGATCGGAGACGACGATGACATTGACAATATCAGTCAAGTTGCGTTCCTCCAGGCCCGTGAAGATTTGATCCATCATCGTGTCCACCTTGGTAATGGTTTCGCGAATTTCGGTGCTGTTGGGGCCATATTTGTGTCCGTCGGAATCAACATGGGGAACATAGGCGGCAATCAGCTGAGGACGCATGTCCTTGAAGTCGGCCGATTTATCCTCTGCGCCTGGCATGTCCAGGAACTCGAGGATTCTGGCAACCTTGCCATCGAGTGTGTCCTCCCGGCTGAACTTGTCCATGATGCTCGGCTCCGTGTGGAGGACATGTGCCTCGCTCCCAGGCCACATGTGGATAGCACTTCGAACTCCCTGCTCCTCAGCCGTCACCCAGAAAGGCACTCCGCCCCACCACTTGGGGTCGAGACTTCGCGCAGGATCGGTGTAGTAGAACTCCGCTCCAAGCTCGGGGTCCCAGAAGGTGTTTGAAACGATGCCATGGCTCTCGGGATAGAGCCCAGTCGCGAGCGTGTAGTGGTTCGGAAAAGTCACGGAGGGAAATGACGGGTGCATCCACTTTGGCGAGACACCCTCCTTGATGAAAGCGCTCAACCTGGGACTGAGGCCGCGCTGGAGGAAGTCGGCGCGGAAACCGTCCAGGCTAATGATGAGGGTGGTGGGCGCAAAGAGCGCAGTGCCATTGCTCACCATCGCCTGTGCCTTGGGCAGCACCCTCTTTCGGGTGTTTGAAAGCTTCCAGGCGATAAGAATCAGGATTGCGAAACCGATGGCGATGAGGGTGTGAATGAGCACCCACCGGCGCCAGGTCCGTCTTCGCTGGGCCTTTGCGTCAGCTATCATGTTGAGGTGAAGTCGGTCCATCTCGTCGCTGTCGTCCCTCTCGCTGCTTTCCCCGGTCGAACTGCCTTCTTTCATGCCTCCCTCTTCCATCTCGTACATCAGCTCTCCGTCTTCGCCATGATGCGCATTGTCCAGCAGCCTCTCTCGCTTCTTCTGTCTCCTCGTGCGCCTGACGGTCCTCTTTTCGGATACCAGGTCTTCGGTCGAGCTGTTGGGATCTAGGCCCCGGGAAGAACCAGGGCGCCGTCCGAACATTTTTAGCGGGTTGGGAACGGCCAATCCAGATCCGCGACGCTCCCGTTCCTGCTTCTTGCGGGTGTCGGTGACCAGTTTGTCCGTCTCCTCCTCCTCCATCAGCACAATGCGATCGTGGGCGCGGAGCTCGCGGCTATTTCTGGCGCGAGAGATGAGCTGGTCATCGTCGCTGTCGGTGTCTTGGTCGCTTCGAGAATGGATGGATGAGGCATCGTCGTCGTACCCATTAGGGGACAGGAGGGAGGCGTTGTCCCGGCCCCCGTTCGGTGGATTCGTGTCAAGATTGTGTAGAGACATGTTGGAAAGCCCTCACAAGGTCCCTTCGACGCTTGGAATGGCACGCATCTAAAATCGCGATTGATTGGAAAGAGGATGGAAATGCGATATTGAAGTCGATAAGCTTATACGGACACGAACGAGACCGGGGTAAATATCCACCGGGCTCCGGTGACGCCGTCTGACACACGGTCATTGTTTCTAAAATGGCACGACGAGACGCAGGCGACTTTTACATTGGTGGGTATTCGCGCGAGCCCTTCAATCTCATCACCTCATTTAATCCCATGGAATCCACGTAAATCCCTTTGTTTGAGATTGATAATATGGCACATGTTACCTAAGTGGATGTATTTGCTTGGTTTAAAGTTAATGTCACACCACCAGAAGAGATCCACATCCGTACTGCGATCCGCCAAAGAGTAGGCCGCACTAAACCCATGTGCGCATTGCGTGGCTGCATGGCATGCCACCCTGGCTGTAGTCCATCAGGGTCAAAAAGAGTGGAATCAACCAAAAATATCAGTCCTTGCGGTTTATGTGGATCGAACACATGACCTTCAGATCTTCAGTCTGACGCTCTCTGCCAGTGAAGGTTAGTGATTGCTTGAGTGAGGGATTAATGTGTAGACATACCCCAACTGAGCTAAACCCGCGTGTTGATTGGAAACGATGCTCATAAATTGTATTAAGTATCTAAGGCCCATCACATTTACTAGTGGGCTCTGAAATTTGCATGTCAATAATTAGCCACTCCCTGGAATAGCTCACTCTCTAGGAGTGGGAAAACGAGTGTACATTGTAGTTATCATACTGACCAAAATCAAAGTACAAGACCCAAACCAGATGTATATAAAAAGACGATTGCAGAAATCTTTTTTCAACTTCCATTTTGTGGGAATTAGTAATAGTCACATTTGTCCTCAGCGTGACCATTCGAGGGCGAGGGGTGTCCAACTGCCTGTCCCCAACGTTAACGAGCGACCAGGCACCACATTGACACGGAGGCACCTCATCCTTTCAAGACAATCATCTCATAGATGGGCTACCTTTATTCCCCTAGCCAACCAAATTCGTTGGCCTAATCCGAGAGAGCTGGCAGCTACACCATCGTCAAGTGGAGAGAAAGTCTCATGGCCGTGGTATTGTTCGGTTAATCACCGAGGGAGGTGTTTGCAAATTTGCATTTGTATCAATAAATTGCCCTCATAGATTCATCGTATATGATCTTTTCAAAGGCTGCCCCCTCTACTCGCAAACCAACCTTCCGCCTCGTCAATCCCCACCAACGAGGTAATAAATATCTTCCCATACGTATCTACATCATCTGCCATCGCCTCCTTTAGTACCTCATTGAAGCTAGCATTCGTTACCACAAAGTGCTTCTTGTTTTTCCACGCCTCCGCAAATTCCATTGGCGTCTGAGCCCCCCACAGGTAAGACGACACCGTCCACGAATGGCAGAGCCCCAACCTCCCGTCGCAGTGCAGCCCCTTTTGGAGCGAAATGATTCGATACATTTGGAGGAAGTAGAAGGTTATGAGGAGCGTGCGACGAATCGACTCGTTCAGGATCCATTCGTGCCAGAACTTCTTGGTGGGTCCAATAGGAAACAGGGGCAGTTCAGTTGAGACTGGGTCAAGGTCAAACTTGGCGTGAGCGAAGAGGGCGATGGCAGAGGTCTCAATAGCGGAAAGGTCGTGCTCGGCAGAGGCCCGGGCAGCAATGTCACCGTCGAATAGACGTATTATCTGGTAGAGGAGTAGTGCTTGGGTATGTGCGAGGCAATCCTTCGGTGTGTTGGGGACAGGGGAACAGAGGAGGTCGCTGACCCGGGATTCGATGGAGCGAAAGATGACGGGTGCATTCACGCGGTTCTTTGCCAGGTATAGGGCACAACAGGCATGAGCATCTACATCAGGGGTTAGTTGAGCTCCAGGTGGGGAATGAGGAGCTCGCCTTGGATAGAGCGAGGCATCTCATCCTTGTATACCATCGGGTGGCACCAAGGTGTTCTGTTCTCTAGAATCATAGTAGATGGTGCCTTGCAGATCTCATCTATAGACCACTGCAACCGATTCGTGATCGCCTCTGGAACGGCATCGAACACCCTTGTTGATGGAGGAGCCAGCGTTGATGATTGATGCAATAAACCCAAGGTATCCTCATCAATTGAAATTTCAAAAGGTGCCAAGTTGTCGAAGTTTGTGTCAATGGCCGCCACTGAGTTGAAGTCCTCAATGCTTCCCTCAAATTGCCCCGCCATCGACGGAGACAAGCACACCACATCCTCAATCAACAGACCCGACATCGGGTCCGATTGGGACTTCGCGGGATTCTGGTCGCGGATACCTCGGCTCGGGTATTGACAGAGAACTCGCCGCTGGGAGCATCTCAAACAGGCTGGGAGGGCCATGTCGCAGCGCCGCTTAGCCTTGATGCAGGCTGCACACGACTTCCGCCGCGGCGGAGGGTTCCGTCGTTCCCGCGTAGTCAGAGACATGCTGAATGGAGGACACTAATCTGCGGTGATACGCAAATGATGCAGTAGAAGATATTTGAGGGCGGAGATCCGATCGAGTGAGCAGTTGATGATGATGAATGAAGGCAGGTTCCAGATGTGTGGAATGGAACTGTGCCGTAAATGTGGGGTCTGGGCGGAGTTCCGCCGGCGGACTCCGTGCACGGGGAAGATGAGATCCCGGCATTGCGGAGGTCCGTCGACGGATTTCCACTCCCTGTCAGCCACTAAGCAGGCAGCGAACATGGAACAAAATGAAGTCTATTGAGGCTTCACCGTTAATTTCTCTATATAACTATCATAGCTGACCATCAAAAGTCATGAAATAAACTACACAGCCAATCCAAAATCACAAGCCTTCATCTATACCTATACCTACACATCAACTACACATACAGCTGCAAACAGAACCAAACCAGCAACTACACCAAAATCTTTCATCTTTATACTACATCACGAAAGCTCTCAAATGTCTCCCTCTCAAGTTTTCGTTTGCGGCGCTACCGGCACTCAAGGTGGCGCCCTCGCCCGCTGCCTTCGCGCAAAGAATGTCGAAGTACACGCGTTGGCCCGAGACCCAACCTCCGACAAAGCCAAAGCCCTAGAGACTCTTGGCGTGAAGCTCTGGCATGGTGACTACGACAACAATGAAGCCCTCGAGGCCGCCACCGCTGGCTGTGGCACCATCTTCATTAACTTGATGCCCGACCTCAAAAACCTGGCCTCCGAGACGGTCTGGGCTAAGAGCATCATCGCCGCCGGTAAGGCCGCCGGCGCCAAGCACATCATCTACTCTAGCGGATTCGGCGTAGGCCAACTCGAGAAGCTCAGATTTCTAGATCAGCAAGGCTTTGTGGCTATGGTTCTGCGCTCCAAGCAGGGCATCGAGCGCGAGGTTCGGGAGGCGGGCTACGAGCACTGGACGATCCTGCGCCCCGGCAACTTCATGGCCAACTTCCTGGAGCCGTTCGTGCGCATGTACGCCGGGCTGGTCGAGCAGGGTGTGTGGGCCACGGCCTTGACACGGGAGACGGTGCTGCCCATGGTCGACACCAAGACGATTGGGCTCTTCGCATGTGCAGCAGTTCTAGAGCCCGAGCGGTTCAGCAGCAAGGAGGTTGCCTTTGCGGATGAGTTGGTAGGTGTAGATGCGCTTCTGGAACAGGTCTCGAAGGCATCGGGGCGGGAATTGAAGGCTGTGTATCTAACGGAGGAGGAGATTGAGGCACAGATTTCAACCAACATTTTCCTTGGAGGACAACTTGCCATGCGGGACATGTCCCGGCTTGTTAACATGGACGAGGTCAAGGAGTGGGGAATTCCGCTAGGCACGTTCAAGGAATATTTGGAGAGGGAAAACGAGAGAGTGAATGAGACTTACAACAGCTCCGCTTGAGGGGGTTTGTTCCCATGGGGAGAGGATGCACGACCATCAGATGGCGCTCTATTGATTTGAGGACTACATTCTATACAAGATTATTTCGACATTGCATTATTTATTGAAGGTTGACTAAACCATATCTATACTTTGATGTTTTCGAGCAAGCCAGTCTTTATTTTGTCTCGGCCTGGGCTCCAAGCTTTCACATCTTATCGAAACCGTTTCCGGGATCATACTTCTCCTTCAACTCCCGCAGCCGTTTTACTTTGGAGCCAAAAGCCGCCTTTGCCCTGAGGGTATCGCCATCGTAGTTTACATACCGTCCGGCGCCGTCCTTGAGCTCAGCGTCATCATACCCAAACTTGTGGGTAGCACTCTGAAATGCTCGATTGTGGGCACGGATCGTCTGGTCGAGGGAGACCTATTTCCACGTCCACAGGGTGCCAATGTTCAAGTAGTTGCCTCTGTTGTTGAACGGCATGGCCTCAGCTGGGACCAATTTGCTAATGCGGTTGGAGAAGCAGTAGAACACGCACACGCTGCCCTTGGGCTTCGGGGTTGGCTTCGGCAAAGCTAAGAAACTAGTCCCAGCAAGCCTCTGCTGCAGAGAGCGTCAACGGCATGGTGAAGTTGCTTCCGCCAAATAGATAGCGCTTGCCCGAACAAAAGACGTCATCGGTCCCTTTGTTACTGGCGGGATACGGCGTGGACCCGACATGCTTCATCATGGTTTCTAACTTCAGTAGCGGAGCATAGTATTCTGGCCCTACTGTCCGTGCATCGGGTCCGGTATAAGTAGCCGATATAAGGACTACCGGGGGACGCGGGGGTTCAGGGCCCGCTCCAGGAATTGGAATTGCATGGGTGAAGAATGGGCTAAAGGACTGATAGCCATCGCCGGTCTGGCCCCAGTAGTTGATGAAGTCGACAACAGTCGGGAGACTTCCCAAAGGGAAAGCAATCAATCCACCCCAGACATCCCCCTGCGGGAAGGCTTTACTGGTGAACTCGGCGACGACGCCAAAACTGCTGCCAGCACCACGGAGACCTCAGAACAGGTCTGAATTATCTGGCTCCGACGCCGTGACAATGCGTCCATCGGTTAGGACTACCTGGCAAGACACTAAAACACGCAGTGCCATGCCACGAAGACCTTCACCAACGGTTCCCACTACCCCAAGCTACGCTTCGGAATATTCAGCTCGAGGTTAAAGAGGCCTATCCCACAAGCGGGGTTGACGATAGGAAGAAAAGCTAAACAAAGGGAGAAGAGTATTGTTGATCGGGTTAACCAAATATGACACGGAAATTTAGGTCTAACGGTCGATCATACCCAAATAACCCCTTATATCAGCATGGTTCAGGGTGGTGGGTAGTTGACGCCATTAGCTTAGCTCTAGGCAACGGAATAGTGTGTTAGCCATGTTAGTAAGTTGTAGTGAATCAAATCAACCAGGCACGAGTGTAATTCGTTTTCTTTCGCGTCGCGTTGATACCCCCTCGCAATGCTACTAACAGGTCAAGTGCCCGGTTCTGATTGTTAGGTAGAAACGGTACTGTAAGTTTGATAATAGGCCGCTTTTACAACCTGGCATTTCATATCAAGAACGATCACGACAGGTCCGTACAGATATAGCATATACACAGTTCTTCGGGTTTATATATCTGGATCGCTTCTTATTCTTTCAAATGGCCGTCAAGTTCTAGCCAGGTGTTAATTCCACGACAAGTTGTCCGTGCCAGAGGTTCAATAATCAAGGCTACCCATAATCGATTTGCACTAGCCCCCAAACGCCACCCAGAAAAGCTGCAGTCCCAACGCCATGTTGTCCCAAGCAATATGCGATACCCACAAGCTTTCGTAAGATCCCATTAATATTGTGAAGTTGGTTATTTTGCTCCAATCGACCCTATCCGCTATTTCGTTGAAAGAGGTGCTTCTTCAGACGATTCCCTTTCCTTTGGTGACGAATCGGTTTCCTTTGGGGACAAATCGTTTTCCTTTGGTGACGAATCAGTTTCTTCTTTAGAATGAGCGTCCTCGATAGGAGCTGCATTCTTCTTGCCATTATCCTCCAAAGGAATGGTGCTTTCCGCCAGGCGATCCTCTTCTTCCGTATTTCGGCTAGTCTCCTCAGGCGAATCGTGCTCTACGGAACTGCTGGTGCCATCTGTCGCTTGGTGCTTCTCTCCAGTCGACCCATTGGTTTCAGTGGAGTCATAAAATACCTCCGCAGAGCGTCTTCGTTCTTCCATCGGATTTGTGTTTTCGGAAGTGTGGCTGTTCCTGTCTGTCGAGCTCAGATCCGGCCGAGAGAAGTTTGGCGTTTTGTAGATGCTTGCGAGATCTATTCGGGACTGGCTTCCTCCAGCCATGGAATAAATGCCGTCAGGGTCAAGCATGGCACTCCCTCTCATCGACCGGTTATGCGGCCATCCTATGGGCATACTCGAAACTCGACGCTGGTGGCCCGGCTCTTGGTTGCGGACGTTTCCGATCAGGACGGGAGGAAGGTCAGCAATTTCCTTGTCGCCACTGACCCGCGAGCTGCCTTCGCTGGAGTCAACTCCTACTACAGCAGTAGCCTTCTCTCTGACTACCGTTGAGTCCTTCCGATGCAGAGTTGCGGCAGCACCCCCAACTCCGGCTACAGCGGCGATAGTGCCAATGGTCGAAGTGCAGAAACCGTTGAACTGGTCCTTCACGCTCTTCTCCGACGACTCGTCGACCATTATCCAGCCAACACCACAGACAAGCAGGCCAATGATAAGTGTGGTGAGGATAGCAGCGCCTGCCCTGTCGCCCGCGGTTATGCGCCGCCAGTTGCGATTTGGTTCCGTCCGCCCAATATCTTCAGAGCCAGCACCTGAGTCGCCCTTGCTAGTGCCTCCGTTGTCGGCTGTCAAGGGAGCGCCTCGTTGACCAACTATACAAGAGAGCGTAACCTCTAGGGAGGCCATCTGCTGTCCCACACCGGTCGTTCCATCGTATTTATCCTTGGTCCAAATCATACCACACATGTGCCCGTTGTCACCCCCGACACACTGTTTTGCAGCGGCGACCGCGGATGTTCTCAATAGTGGTCTGATGGTATCGGCGGTGTGGGGAGCCCACTGTGTAGTAACGGCCAGCCAGCGACTTAGATAGGCCTTGAAGGACTGCTGATCGGTATTGCAGAGTTTGACCGGCTCGCAGGCGACTTCTGCCATGATGTTTTTGTCGGGACCAGTGAAGAAGACTTTGACGCCCTCAATTAAGTTGTCGAGGCGGTTCTTCCAAACGTCGCTCTCAGTATAGTTGTACATGGCTGCCGCACCGAGAATGAAGCCGCCGACGTTGTAGGAAAATTGGTAGGGGACGATGTTGGTGCAGCCGGTCTCGATATGCGCGCCGTCATAAACAGCCCAGTTCTTCTCCTTGTCGATGAATTTGACCTCTTCCATCCAGTCCCATGACTTGTCAGCCCAGTCGGCATAGGTGTCGTTGCCGGTGAAGAGAGCGAGTCGGGCGCCGAGGGCGAAGAAGCATGCCTGGGAAATCGAGTTTTTGTAATTGTAACCGGTGTTCCACTGGAAAATTTGCCATCGTAAGCCACCACCACAGTGTTCAGTATCCCACCGGGCGGCCTGGGTGTTGAAAACGGCCTGGGCGAGGGCGAGCCATTGTGGTTGGTCTGGATCGGGGTGGGGAAAGTTGTATTCGGCGGCGGACATGACGGCGAGACCCCAGAAACCCTGGTCATCGTTTCCCTCGGTTCTGGTTTGGTTAATGGGCATGTAGTCGTCGTATTCGCCGACCTGGAAAAGCAGGGCTTGTTTGGTAGCGTTGACATATTTATCGTCCTTGGTGTAGAACCAATATTCTGAACATCACGTCAGTACTCGTGCCCACGACCAAGACAATGCGTGTACGTACCAATGAGCGTACCCATCATGGCACCGGCCTCCCACCCTGCGAGAACGATTAGTAACAAAGCCGAGGATGACCGAGTCACCACAAAGAGGGCGAGAAAGTACATACAGTAGTACGGGTCAGGAAGCAGACCGGGAGTGTTACCCGGCTGGTCGCCGTCGTAAAAGGACATTAGGTCTGCAACCATACTCTTTGCGATTGTCTTGACCGATTCTGGACGGGAAAGTTAAAATCAGCATGCATCCTTATCAAAAACGGACAGAGGATGCGACGAACGAGTCGAGTTGGGGTCCAAGTCGTAGCCATTGGCAAAGCTGCTCAGGGTGAGCAGCAAGGCTGCAAGGAGCCCGGCAAAGCCGAGCCTTGGCTCCGATCCCCGCGTCGGGATCATGGCGACGGTTGGGCTTGGGCAATGATGAGCTCGGCGACGATGAGCTCAGCAGTGGCGAGGTGCATTGAGCGACATGAGGAGGGACGAGCAAAGCAGCGGATGAGAGGAGTCGAAGGAGGCAAGGATAGGTAGGTAGTAAGCTAGCGACAGCGGAAGAGTCGGAGGGGCGGAACCGGGAGGCGGATGGAGAGGAGGAGAGGGGAGGTGGCAAGCGCCGAGAGGAGAGGAGGAGGAGGAGGAGAGAAAAGGATATTAGGGTACAATCCGACGATGGAAACGATGGAGAATACGAAGGAAGGGAGGACGGGAGCACAGAGAGATGAAGAACGAGAGTCTGGAGATGGTGTGTGATTGTGTGAGTGTGTGTGGGCGGAATCGGGTATGGTTCGTGTTGTTGAGCCTCGTCCGTCCCATCTCACGCCGTCAGACAACGACAGGCCAAAGTAAAAACGCTACCTCTCGCGGCAGCGGGTCATTGGGCCATCCAGGCCGTTTTACGAGCCCACCAACGTCAGTGGGAGAGGGGGAAGGGAGACTTTGGGGCTTTGCGGCTGACCTTGCCGTGTCAGTATGCGCGCTTGTGCCTGTGCCTGAGTAAGGTACCGGCCGACTGCGGAAGTATCGTCCAGTGTCCGGTCCACATGTACGCAG
>JAANBB010000498.1:0-26710 GCA_014621425.1 Cylindrodendrum hubeiense | reverse complement strand
TCCCCTGCTATCGGAGCTCCCAAAAGCGCACCGTGCTGACATGCCACCGCCACAGACATCGAAGATATTCTCGAGACCATCGCCTTTCTTCACGGCAAGAAATGGACTTCCATGCTGATCAAGCGCACCTACTTTGGCAATTGGCTGCGAGACTACTCCCAGGCTGTCGACGTTGGCAGTCTGAAGGGTGTCAATGCCCCAACCATTCGCATCCTGGTAAGACCCTTGTTCTCACCTCCCTGATGCGCCCTTGATCTGTCAGTCCATCTAACCGAGAGAAGGTTTGGGTCATGTCATTCATGGCATTCGGCTATGCCACCGAGGAGTTTGAAGTTACCGAGGAGCGTCTGGGTGTCTATCGCCCAGAGGAACATATCGACAACCCCCTCGGCTACGCTGACGGCCTCGATGCCCGTACCTTCGACCCTCGACTCCGCGGCCCTGTTCAACCCATCGAGACTGAGATCGATCCTCGAACTGGCATGAAAAACTACATTGCCAACGAGAACGGCCAGTGGGCAACTAGCACTGGCTATCTCCGTTACAGCTTCGCCAGGTGCATCCATTTTGGTCGACTCTACACCAGCGGTTCGAAGAGCGGACGGGAAGAGGATCTCTGCGAGGCCCTCAGATGCCTGGGACAAGCTCTGCACTGTATGGAAGATTTCAGTGCTCACAGCAACTACTGCGAGCTTGCCTTGCGCGAGCTTGGTTACAACTCTGTCTTTACTCATTGTGGAACAAAGACTGAGATCAATCTCAAAGGCAAGCGTGTCTACCCTCTGATCACTGGCACCTTCGGAGCTGTGGATTTCCTGCACTCTGTCATTGGAGAAGCGACAGACGCTTTTACCCAGGCTGAGGTCGACGAGGTCGACATCGCTCTCAAGAACGCTGAGGGCTCTTCCGGCGGCGGCTCATCTTCTCGGGGTCTTTTCGGATTCTCCACCCCAACTAACTTCGTCTCCCTGGTGAGCAACCTGCCCGGCGTTGGTGACGGATTCGCTTCTCAGGCAAGGAGCCTCCAGGCTGCTTCTGAAGCTCAGGAGGCGCAGAACCATCGCCAAGTGAGCCGTGACCTCAGCCGCGACAACACAAACGTCGTCCCTGGTATGAGCCCCAACTTCGACCCCGTCAAGGTAGCAGGCCAGATCTATCCCATCCTCGAGTTCCGAGACAAGGTCGTCAAGGCCATCAGCCGAGGCATCGCCAAGGTCCCCGGTCTAGAGAGCCTCCTGGAGAAAATCAGTGAGACTCTGACAGCCTTTATTCTCGGTCTCCTCGCTCCTTTCATCAGGCCCATCATCACTCAGGTCTCCAAGGTCCTGAAAGATGGCTCTTCTGGCGTCATTAGCGCAAGTGCCAAGGCACA
The DNA here is from genome assembly GCA_014621425.1 of Cylindrodendrum hubeiense. Classification (NCBI taxonomy): domain Eukaryota; kingdom Fungi; phylum Ascomycota; class Sordariomycetes; order Hypocreales; family Nectriaceae; genus Cylindrodendrum; species Cylindrodendrum hubeiense. The sequence continues at coordinate 25,338 of JAANBB010000498.1, read as the reverse complement.
GCTGGAGCCCTGGGAGAACCCGCGATGCTCGGATCCCACCCACTCTATGCTGTCCAAGGATCACTTCACGAACGTTCTGAACTCTTGTGCCGGTCGGATCGCTGCCACGATCCTTCAATACGTTGTCCCGTGAGTTTGACCCTGTGATGTCAGTTACAAAGAGGTGATTGCTGACCACGACTAGTCGAATTCTCTATGCTTGGGAGAACACGTCGGTCCCCGTTGACGAAGTCGTCAACGATGTGATCCGGGCATTCCACCACCCTGCTGCCAGAGACAACAAGATTGAGATCCAGAGCGAAATGTTTGCCACTGTCAAGAAGTGGGCCGATGAGCACCCTCGCCGTCACGAGCTCGCCCATCTCCTCTCTTCTGAGGCTGTCAAGAACCACAAGAACCACGTCCTCAATCAGGGCGACAAGCGAAGTGTCGGCGATGGTGGTGCCTGTGGTTCCCACGGCACCTTCGGCGGCCACGGTAAGGTTGCTGGCGGGCTGTGGTCCCAAATTAGCACCCGCGACCTCAGTTCCATGGAGGGCAAAGACGGCGATCCTTCCGCGGGATATCTCTCCAGCAAACCCGCCCCGCCCAGCAATGCCTCGTACAGTTATGGCGAGAGCGCCTCGTATGGCGAAAGCGCCTCATATGGCGAAAACGCCTCGTATGGCGCTCCTGATGGTGGCTACTCCCAACAAGGCCCTCCCCCCGGCGGGTACAACGCTCCTCCACAGCAATCCCAATACGGTGGCTATGGTGGCCGTCCTCAAGGCCCGCCTCAGGGTTATGGTGCGCCGTCGCCGGGACAGTGGCCCCCCCAGGGACCTCCTCCGCCTCAGCAGTATGGAGGACCAGGGGGACCAGGAGGACCAGGAGGACCAGGATACGGAGGCCCAGGATACGGAGGCCCTGGCTACGGAGCCCCTCCTCCCCAGAACCCTCAGTATGGCCATGAGTCGTACGGACAACAGCCCCCATACGGGCAGCAGCCTCCATATGGGCAGCCGCCTCCCAATCAGGATCCCCCCTCTTGGAACCAGTATCCCGGTCAGGGCCGTAGGTACTAAGTACATAGGCTTCGAGTAAAGTGTGATAGTTCGTCTTGACATTGGGGATATGGGAGTATCATGGTTGTCAGGTTGGGGTCGGATCTTGGATGATGAGTGAACGGCTTCTGCGATACCCAGCACAGAGAGAAATTTCCAGAGGAGGGTATTCAATTGTCAAGTTTTGTCTATGAAAAACAAATAAGTCACACCTCGTACACATAAAAATTGTCACTAGCTCAACCTGGTGAATGACTTTCTTTATATCTGAACAAGCAGATATATCTCTGCAAGATCACGACCCTCTCCCGAGCCGCTCGCTGTGGTTTGACCTCCTAACTCCCGATCCCATGCTATACAGATAGACAAGAAAAGACGAAATAAAACAAAAATGCTAGAATATACGACACATGCTATATGCTCGTGTAGGAACCCCTAGGTTTTGTTATCCTGGGGAAACCCAGTGCCTCTTCTACAAGGATTTGGTTGTGTTTTCCAAGTTTGCGTCTTCAAACCGCAGCGACGTCCATCGCATCACTGCTTCCCGCGTCTGGGGTCCAACGCCTCGGTTCGGCGCAAATCGCGAAGCTCCTTAGTCCCCAAGCTGCCGAGGCCACCCTCGGAACGGCGCTCCCAGCCGCCAAGGCGGACGACCTGGCACGTCGCGTTGTCGCCGTCGGAGGAGACCTCGGTGGCGTAGGCGACGACGCTGCGAGCGCCCTCCTCCGGGGTGCGGGCCTCCTTGGCAACATCGACAATCTCCTGGTCGCTAAGCGTGCCAGAGATGCCGTCCGACATGAGGACGAGGAACGAGTACTGGGCGGGGCCCATTTCAACACGGGTGATCTCGGGCTCGGCGGAGACGCCGATGCGCTTGCTCTTCATGTCGCCAAAGGCGCGGCTGTTGGCGAGGCCGGCGATGCGCTCCTCGCCGAAGCTGTCGCCCGACACCATGGACCCGGCGGGGGCGTACCGGCGGAGTCGGCGTGTCTCGGTGGGGTTGCTCGGGTGGTGGTCTGACGTGAGCGGGTGGGCGAGCCCGGTGGCGGTATCGCAGAGAAGGATGCGACTGTCGCCGACGTGGGCGCAGAGGAGGGTGGACTGCGCGGCCGGGTGCCAGAACGGCGCGGCGGTGGGCGTGGAGATGAGGGCGATGGACGCCGTCGAGCCGCCCTTGAAGCGCGTGACGCCGCCGATGCCGTGTCCCGAGGGTGCCGCGTGGGGAACACCTAGGATCTCGTCGTTGTTCAGCGGGGTATCGCTCACCCGGGAGTCGTCGGGGTCTACCTTTTGAGCCTGGGCCGACACAAAGTCGAGGTCGGCTCGCAGAAAGGCATATGTCAAAACAGACTCGATCGTGATGTCCCCGTCGTCCCGGGGGCCGTCTTTCGATAGGACGAAGTGCTCGGGATAGAAGCGCCTAAAGTATCCGCCAATGGTGTCTTTATACTCCTTGACCAAGTCCTTCTCCAGCTGGATGGCTTTGGCATGATCTGTGACTTCGGCGGGGGGTGAAACTGCGCTGTGCATCGGTTCTCCATGGATTGGCTTCTTTACCACCTCACCAGTACTCGTCGGCGGCATCGAGTTCTTTACCTCATCAGGTCCCTTCGTGTGCACGGGTTCGGGCGTGTCCTTTGTCGACAGAGCTTTGGGTGGGGGTCGGTATTGCGAGTACTCCCGTCCTGGCTTCGTCTTGCGCAAGCTACTTTGCAAACCAAATTCCTTCGAGGCATTCTCGATGTAGCCAGGCAGCTCCTCCCGGATGAATTCAGCGCATTGAGTTCCTCCATGCCCATCAAAGACGCCAAAGTAGAAGACCTGAGGGTCTCCCAGAGCGCTGTCGGCGGGGGTTGCCTCTCCAGGTTTCTGCTGGACGCTCCTCGGGGCTCTCTTGGCAAAGGCCGGGAGGCTAATTGTGCCAGCCTGGTCCCTGTCCTCGTTGTACGGACGGCTTCCTCGATCAGTGGCAACGCCAAGGTGGTGTTTCGCGCGGCGCATGGGAATGCGCACGACGGTCAGGTCTCGAGTGGAGGGAATGTAGGGTGGGGCGACGGCGGGAGCGGACCCCGGACTCGGAGTGTGAGGGGTCGAGGCATCGCGCGGCAACTTGTGGCCGGGGCCTCGAGATAGACGAGAATCGGGATGGACGGAAGATGACGGAAGATGGGTGACGAAATAGGTATGGAAATCCCGCCGCGTCTGCGCCGCAATGTATCGCGGGGATAGCCTGTTGGTCAATCGGAGAGACGGTTTGCAGCTTCGTGACCAGGATTGCTCAATGGGCGAGTCGGCGAGAGTCGAATGGGTTGTCGGGGAGAGCGAGAGCAGGTTCGCGGTTGAGATTGTTTGTAGCCGGCGCAGCGCACCGGGACTGGCATCGCGTCTGCCCAAACGGGTGCTGAGGGTGCTGGAGGCGGCACAGAGTCGCGAGGTTCGGTTCGAAAGCCGAGCCGCGATGATGGTCGCGGATCCTACGGCGGGACGCGCGAACGGGGCCATGGTCGAGGGGAGGTGCTTCGTGGAGCTGGAGAGCCGGGTCCTCGGGCATCAGCGAACCTGAAGAGAACGAAGCGCTGCGCAGATGCCACTGTCCAGAGCCATAGGGCGAGTTTGTTGGGGGTGAGGAGCGATAGCGGAGAATCGGCAAGGGGGGCCGTCGTCGGACGGATCGATGTCGGATGCTGAGGTTGACGGGCGTCGGGTCGAAGCTATGGCAGCCGGGGCGGTGAGGGCAGCAAGAAAAATCAATCGAGTCGCTCCGGAGCCTCTCCAAACGCTGCGATGGTCCTCCAGACAGAAGCACTGTGAGCAGCGCTGTGGAGGAGAGGAGGTTGGCGGCGCTTGCGGGTTGACGGTGACGACGATGGACAACGATTTCCTGGGTGGAGCCCCTGCTAGGCTCAGAGGGCCTGGGGAGCCCAGCTCGGCCGGCATCGCAGCCAATGAGCGCGGCTTGCGCATCCAGGCGGTGATTTTACGGCGCGGGGTCCGGGACTCAGGGGCCCGACTTTTCGGCGCAGTCGCTGAAGCTCAACCCGACCTTTGCAGCAGCTGGGGAGCTTCAGGGCACCGAGCTTCAGGGCACTGTCAAGCTCGGCAGTTGCCACACAGCCGCCGCACAGGGAGGGACGTGCAGCACGTTCGGGCAGTTCAGGTCCTTCAGATGGCCCCTAACTAGAAGCCCCTAAATAAAAACCCCTAAATAAAAACCCCTAAATAAAAACCCCACGAGCCCTGCAAGCCCTACAAGCCCTATTATCATCATCTTAAATCACAACTGACAGCAGACGCCTGCCCGCCCGCCTGTAATAGCGGATAAAGAACGACCCACTGCTCCTCCACTCCTCCACTCCTTGCCTGATCGCCCTCCACCTCCCGTTCGATGCCATGCCCCGCGGAGGTACGTACCCCCGCACCCAGTCAGTGGAGAATCCATCCCGTCCCGCGTGGACTTTGTGGTTGGACCAGGCGGTGATGATGCTATCGATATCAACATCAGCCGCCACCCAAGTTACTACCAGCTGTGGCAAACGGCAACCCGCGGCATACAGAGGACCCCCGTGACCGGCGTTTGGGCTGATCACTCCATGTCTATGAAACCCCTTCTCGTGAAAAATGGGCGAGTCTGCAGCTGCTGCACCCGCCGATGCGGATGCCTCCGAGCCTTCTCCGACCGATCTGCCCCGGACCATAGATGTCGACGCCGCTGGCGACATCGTCCTGGATGTGACGTTTGAAACCTCGCCCGCTACCTTGAACAGGACCCGCAAGGCCGTGCTCGCTGCCAGCAGGAAAGCCGGCACCCAGCCGCCTCCCGCTTCCGCCCTGAAGCCCAAGGTCCGCGTGGCATACCGCACCAGTCTGGCGGCGCTCAAGAAGCACTCCAAGTACTTCTCCAACTTGCTCGCCAACTCCCAGTTCCGAGAGGCTAGGCTCATCTCGGATGCCCATGACAAGCTCGCCGAGCGCAAGATCAAGCCGAGCGAGGCTGATATTCGAGATCTGCCCTGGATCCCCATCGTCGACGATGACGAGGCCACCAAGGCGGCTGGCCGCGAAAATGTCATGGAGGATATCCTGAACATCATTCACCAGCGGCCGCCCAAGACTGCCCGGGCGACCATGTCGCACATCACGACGCTGGCGATTGTGGCCGACCGCTTTGACTGCGTCAGCGGTGTCTCCCGCGCTCTCAATGCCGACTTCAAGTTCAAGTGGCCTCTGACTACGGGGAAGCCGCTTCGAGGTGAAGATGGCAAGCCCACTGACACGGAGCAAGCGCTTCGCCAAAAGGCCCTCGTTGCGTGGCTCCTGGGACAGCCGATGCGGTTTCACCAGGCCACCCGGGAGTTGATTTTGCGAGGATCCAGTTTGTGGAGCGAGTTCCACGATGCCGACTCGGACATGACCGCTGCCTGGTGGAATCTGCCAGATGGAATAGAGGGTAAGGGCCGATTATCCTCTCGACAGGTAACACAGTGTTGACAAGAATACAGAGGAGTTACGATACCGGCGTGAGTGTATCCTCAACACCATCGCGTCAGTCCAACGCCACTTCCTTGCACTCTTCTCGTCTCGCGAGAGACAGTGTAAGTTGGGTTACGATACCAGTGCTGCGTGTGACTCGTTCCAACTGGGCCAGATGCTCAAGTTCTTCCTCGCCAAGAACCTCCTCTTCCTCGTCGACTTTAGCCCCACGTCCATGGACTCCGTCCCTGACACGGCCATGGTTGAAGTCGAAGAGCTGCTGTCGACGCTTCAACAATGCCCCAGCTACCAAGTGGACAAAAACCACACCAACTGTGGCCTCAGGGTACGAGTGGAACCCATCATGGGATACATGCGCTCCATGCTGTCCGCAAACGTCATTGCAGTGCCGCACGCTGACTGGCAGAGGCGGCGGGCTGAGGTTTCGTGGGCGAATGTAAGGGAGAACGGCGACACCGAAAATGACAACAGCCGTACTAAGACCTTTGCATTTACGAGGGCTATTGCTAACGACCAGCGGCTTCGTTACGAAGGGACCTTGTACGCGGACAAAATGGCCAAGGCCATGTTCACAGCTGAGGCATGGGACTGGACGCCCGAGGCGTAATATAACATGGTCATTTCTTGTTAGTATATGATTTCTACTTTTTTTGTTGCATAAAAGAAAATAGATAAAAACATTAGATGGACTTATACAGATGTAAAAATAGCGGTTTTAAATTGAATATTACTATTCGCACATACATTTAGTGCTACGGAAATTTTACCACGACTTCGGGGGGTTCAACTTTTAGCTTGGACTCTCCACCGGGGCATTGCATGCCGTATCGTGTAAGCCATTGGGGAGGCGAGAGCAGAAGTAGAAGGGGGTAGCGATGCCGGGAGTAAATATAAGCATATTTATTTACTTTAATTTGAGTACCAACATAAATAATTGTTTATATCCGGCCCATGTCATCGTAACCTCAAGTCGCGCATACCAGCATGACCTCCATAAATCCAGACTACAAATGGGCACGAAGGGGCAATACACGGGACAATATGGCCAATGCCATATCCACGGCTGAACATGGGACTGCGCTCCAGGGGCGTGATGTAAACAAGACTTGCTTGCCGGTGCATTATTCAAAAATAAACTAGATGGACTCATGAAGATATAGAAAGCGGCCATTCTAGACGTTTGCGCTTCACGCACTTTTCTTCCCCCAGCGTCCCCGTTCTCTGTCATCCCCTTGTCATTGTGTCATGCTACACTTAAACCGTGGTCGTCTTCTCGCTGGTGGTGTTCTTGTCGGTCTGAGCAGCAACCTGGCTCTCACTGCTATCGTCGGCAGGGGCAGGGGCAGGGGCAGTGGTAGCGGACTTGGCCTTCATGAAGGGATAGCGGCCATTGGTCTCATGGAATCGCATAACGACGAAGCCAATCATGACGCAGATCCAGTACAGGTTGTACGAGATGACGGAGCCATAGGTGGCCGAGTTGGTCCAGCCAAGAATGGCGTTGAAGATGCCCCAGCCACCGTTGTTGGGGACGTTGGGCGAGCAGCACTGTTGCATGTTAGATTCGGCCATGGGTTGGAGTTTACAGGGTTACACATACGTTGACGTGCCAGACGCTCTGGTCAATATCATATGAGCCAGCACCGGAGCCGAACTCGGCAGCCTCGCCACCGACGAACTCGTTCCACTTCTGGTTCTCAAAGTACCAGACCGAGCGGGAGAAGAGACCGGCGGCGACGAGGTACAGGAGGCAGGTGGAGGCGACGAGGAAGAGCTGAAGCTTGGCGGTGGAACCACCCCTGATTGTTTTTGTCAGCGACAGATCGATTTGTTGTTTGGAGAGAGTGTAGTGACTTACTTGTACAAAATGTAACCGACGAGGCAACCACAGATGAGGCCGACGATGGTGGGCAGCGGGATGGACTTGGCTGAGGCGGAGAAGGAGACACCAGCCACGAAGACGACGGCCTCGATGCCCTCACGAAGGACGGTGATGAAGGGCAGCATGAACATGGCGTAGCGCTCAAAGAAGTTCTTCAACCAGCCACTGGAGCCAATCTTCATGGGCGACTCAAGGGCCTTGGCGAGCTTGACGCGCCACTTGTTTTGCATCTTACCGATACGCAGGAGGGCGGCGCCCATGACGGTGATGATGAGGGCGGCGAAGAGACTGAAGGCGCCCTCGTAGTAGAACTCCTTCAGACCCCAGTGGTCGGTACCGACGGTGTAGAAGACACCGATGAGAGCGGCAGCAGCGATCATGCAGATGAAGAAACCAACGCCAACGCCGAGCCAGATCTAGCGAGGTTGCGCTGTTAGCCCGCGGGCGCTTCGAGATGTGGAAGAGAAGGGAGGAAGCTCACCTGGCGTCTCAGACGCTTGTAGGTCTTGACGTCGCCATTAGGGCCATCGAGGGTCTGCTTGAGGAAAGCGAGCAGGACGGAGACAATAATGACTGTCTCAATGGTCTCTCGGAAGACGACCAGGAAGACGGGCACTGCAAAGACATCGACAGCCATGGTGAAGGATGTTACTGTTGTCGACTTGGCTCAATGCCGTGGGAGGGGGGAGGGTTATCAGGTCGAGTGTGGCTCGGATGCGACTACAAGCTATGGAAGAAGGGAGGGATGGGGAATGGCAGGATGAAGATGCTTTTGCTTGATGGCGAGCTATCGTAGATCTGATAATGGCAGCGGCAGCGGCAGCGCACAGGGCGGATCAGATAATCGGAGCAACCCTTCCGTAGGTCGTCAGGTACCAGGTACATCTACACGGTACATCGGACGTGCACATGAGCAGCATGAAGCAGCTCGGAGCGTATGGCGCACATGGGCCGCATTGGAATACACGGAGCTACTGCTAGGGTGACCCGGACGGACTGGCCAGGGCGTGGGAAGCGACCGATCAACGCTCAGCTGCGAGGGATGTGGCTTTCAAGCCAACCGCTAGCAAGGGCGGCGCTCGGCAATTCCTTGCCGTGGACGTGGGATGGTTTGACGGAGATTCTCGCAACGGGCAGCCTCATGAGGGATCGGACTGGCGATGGCTTGGAGGGGCGACCAGGGCATGACGCTGGTGTGCATGGGGGTTTTTTCGTCTTTCTCTAATTCTTATTTCCCGCATGGCAAAAGTCTGTGTCATGGTTGACGACGGTCCGGACGGTGAACGGCGGGTGGATCACGAGAACGGGGCCGGAGCTGAGGATGGCACATGTAAGAGCAGCCGAAGCGGGCAAGGACGCAGGTCGCAACACCACGTTAACCTCTTTGGACGGCCGAGAAGGACGAAACGGGCAGTGCGTAACAGAGACGAGCGATGTGGCGCACGATGGACGAGAAGCCGGATGGAGCCCGAGTTGGGGCGCCGATCGAACGACGTTGGAGGCCATCACCGAGTGGTCATGCGACACGGACGAGTTTTGGGAGCCTCATTAGCCGGGACGTGGGAGGAGGAAAGCCACAGCATGGATGGCAGTGGAGAGGGCTAAGGCGGGTTTGTGTTATTCGGCTCTCGACTGCTTTGTGGTGGCCGGCAAGACCTGGTCGTTGGTTGTCGTTGGCTGTCGTTGGTTGTCGTTTGGCGGCGACACCAGCAAGTGGCAGAGCAGCGGCCCCGCGAGTGGATGCGGAGGGAGCTGGCTTCGTCCGAGGTGGTGTGAGGGCGGAAGGAATACCACGCAGACGGAGCAGGGACGGAACCGGGAGTCAAGGGCTGGACCGGGTTGCGCTGTGCTCGTTGCGCTGTCTACGGCGTCGAAGCTGTCTTGTTAGCCAAGTTTATTAGTTGCAAAGTGCAATACGGACGGTATCCGTCTAGCCCAGGTGGCTCCCAGGTGGCTCAGCCGCAGCCTATCGCAGCGCAGAACGGCAACAGACGTTGGTCCATGCGCGGCTCCAGCCACTCACGGGGGCGCAGGCAGTGCCCTGGCCTGGGGATTTGTGGGGGGGGCTCGTGCTCTGGCGGACCACTGGGGGCTCCCTGGAAGTGGAGGAGACCGGCCGAGACCACCGCAGCGATCCCAGGATCCTCCCAGGCCGGGCCTCAGGCAGCGCAACTCGTCGCACCCGTTCCCGCCAGTCGAGCCCTCTCTGGGTTGCTGCGGGAGGCACTGGCATTCCTCCGTCTCCGGCCTGTCTCGCTCATGCCACACGCGCCGTCGTCTAGGCCATCGACGGACGAGTCTTTCGCAGCTGGCTGCCAAGCTGCCTCCCAAAGCTGCCTCCCAAAGCTGCCTCCCAAAGCTGCCTCCCAAAGCTGCCTCGGTCGGCCCACACCCGCAGCACATCTCGGAGATGGGTGTCTCGTGTTGTTCCCTGCAGAGGCAGAGAGCCCAACCCCAAAGGCTCGAACCGCCGAGTCCCACCCGACAACCTTGTGCGGCATGCGCAAACCTTAGTCTAAAGGTTGAAGGCTATCACTGTTTAACTCGCGCGGGAGCCCTGCAGCCGGCGAGCGGCGAGCGTACGCCGTGTTGGCCGTGTGTGTATAGGCTGTGTAGGCTGTGTAGGCTGTCAAGGCTGGGGACTAACTGTAGGCTGCTCATGTTGTTGCTGCTGGCCACCATCCCCCCGGGATTGAATTGATCAACCCCACCGGACCCAGGCATGTGGGCTATCTCGGCTCTGACGTGCCGTGAAGACCCTCCCCAAAAGCCCCCAAAACGCCCCAAAATGCCCCGGAAGGTTTCCTCGAGCTGCAGGGACCCCCCCTCGCCCCCCCAAGAACCCACGCCGTCGGTGATCGCCCAAGCTTGTTTGATGCCTGGGCATCTCTGGGCATCTGCGGCCATCGGCGGTTCGGTGGGTGTCCCGGCTTGGCACGGGACACGGCCAACGTCGAGCTCGGCATCAAGCTGCAGCTCTGGGACGGCAAGCTCCAGACCATGGGGTGTCTCAGCGCCTCGGTTTCTCAGTGTCTCAATGTCTCAGTATTTCAGTGTCTCAGTGTCTCACCTTAATGCGGCAGAGACGACGACGCTGGTCAACCACGATTGCAATGATTCCGCGACACGACCCAGCACGGCTAGTCGTGATTATCGCACCACCTCCGTCCGCCTTGCCCAAATAGACAAACGCCCTTGCGCATCACACCCCCCAGTTCACAATTCCGCGATGGCACTTGCCCAAAGAAACTAGAGGTTGCGATTGATAAGATGAAAGATGCTGCATGGGGCCATGCTAACAATCTACGCTATTACCGCCTGGCGCGGGCTCGCCTACGTTCCCCAAGCTACGGCACCAAAGCTTGGCCATCTTTTCCACGCCGGGAACCCTCGAGGCTGTCCATACTCCGTCCCACGCCACGCATACTCCGTACTGTAGTGTAGAGCATGGTGCATGGCGCATGGCGCATGGCGCGTGGCGTGGAAGCTCTCGACTGTTGACTCTCTCGCCCTTCTCACCCTCCTCCTCCTCCTCCTCCTCCTCCTCCTCCACATCGCCGGCATCGCTACCACCCCATGCACGCCCTTCAGCTGCCACTCCCACCTCGCCAATGACTCCCGATTGGCAACGCGCTAGGATGAACCATGCTACAGAACATGGGGGCCCTCGGGCGCTTTCCTCGGCCTGGGAACTTTTTTTATCAATCGAATCTTCAAGGTAACCGGTACATCTGAGTCCAAAAAAGCAACACCAGTCCGTCTTCGTGACATGTTGGCCGCCGGACCGTCGCTCTCAGCTCCATCGTCCCACCTTATTCCCTAGTCCATCCTGTCCCATTCTGTCCCATCCCTCCATCTCATCTCGCCCGAGTCTCACGGAGTACCTGGTCCTCGGTTTCCCATACGCGAAGCCCACCGACTCCAGTCTACGGAAATCCCCTGCCCACTAGCTCGTTGCCCGCCGCCGTCTTTTAGTCCCGTCTTCTAGTCCCGTCCTCATCATCCCGCTCCTCTCAGTCTTATCTGATCCGGCCTTCTCCCATCTTGTTTTGTCTTCCCATTCCTCCATCTGTGTTGATGAGGTCTACGTAGCTCTGCCTTGCTCTGCTCAGCTTTGCATTGCTCTCTCTGTCGTCTCCCGCGCTTCAATTGCACCTCAACACCATGCTTCCGAGCTTCCTCTCCTGCGTGGCAGCTTCGCTGCTCGCCCTCCCACAGCTCGCCGCCGCTGCCACAGTCACATATGACTTCAAGATCGGCTGGGTTCGAGCCAACCCAGACGGAGCTTTTGAACGTCCTGTTATTGGAATAAACGGCAAATGGCCCATTCCCACCATTGAGGCAGATGTTGGTGATCAAGTCATCGTCCATGCTCACAACAACCTGGGCAACCAGTCTACCTCGCTGCACTTCCACGGCCTTTACATGAATGGCACCACTCACATGGACGGCCCTGCTGGTGTTACCCAGTGCCCAATTGCTCCGGGCTCATCCTTCACGTACAACTTCACTGTAAGTCGGCCATTACAATACCTCAACACGCCAAGGTCTCAACCATACTGACTTCTCCATCTAGATCACCCAGCCCGGTACTTACTGGTATCACTCCCACACCAGCGCCCAGTACCCTGACGGTCTGCGCGGCCCCCTGATCATCCATGACAAGGACTTCCCTTACAAGGACAAGGTCGACGAGGAAATCGTCCTCACCCTCTCTGACTGGTACCACGATGAGATGACCTACCTTATCAGCAAGTTGTTCATGGTCAAGTCTAACCCCTCTGGCGCTGAGCCTGTCCCTAAAAACGCCCTCATGAACGAGACTATGAACCTCACCATCTCTATCCAGCCGGAAACTACCTACCTGTTCCGCGTTATTAACATGGGAGCCTTTGCCGGCCAGTACCTCTGGTTTGAGGGTCACACTATGCAAATCGTCGAGGTTGACGGCATCTACACCAAGGAGGCCGAGGCGGAAATGATCTACATCTCTGCTGCTCAGCGAGTTAGCTTCCTTCTGACCACCAAGAAGTCCACATCCGAGAACTTCGCCATTGTCGCCAGCATGGACACCGTGAGTAGCCCAATCATCATCTTACCCACTCCAACGGCACGCGCAATACTAACTATCCGCCCCAGACCCTCTTTGACGTCCTCCCCGATGACCTCAACTACAACTCCACTGGCTGGCTCGTGTACGACAAGAGCAAGGACCTCCCTGAGGCTGCAACAGTAGACACCCTGGATCCATTTGATGACATGAAGCTCGTTCCCTACGACAAGATGGAGCTCCTCGGCGAGCCTGATCGCATTGTTGAGCTCGACGTCATGATGGACAACCTCCACGATGGCCAGAACTACGCCTTCTTCAACAACATCACCTACAAGGGCGCTGACGTCCCCACGCTTTACACGGTCCTCTCCGCCGGTGATGATGCCACCAACCCGGCCGTCTACGGTACCTACACTCACTCCTTTGTCCTGAAGAAGGGCGAAATCGTCCAGCTCGTCGTCAACAACCTCGACTCTGGCCGCCATCCCTTCCATCTTCACGGCCACGCCTTCCAGGCTGTCTACCGCTCCGAGGAAGAGGCCGGCATCTGGGAGGACTCTGGTATCACCGAGAAGGATCTCCCTAGCGTCCCCATGCGCCGCGACACCCTCGTCATCTACCCCAATGGCAACATTGTCATGCGCTTCAAGGCCGATAACCCAGGTACGTTGAACCAGCATCATCCTATAACCCCTTATCATGTGCTAACTAATCGTCTCTCTCTCCAGGTGTCTGGCTGTTCCATTGCCACATCGAGTGGCACGTCGTCTCCGGTCTCATCGCCACCTTCATCGAGGACCCCCTTGAGATGCAGAAGACGCTCACTATCCCCGAAAACCACCTCGAGGTCTGCAAAGCCGCCGGCGTGGCTACCAAGGGCAACGCTGCCGGCAACACGGAGGACTACCTTGACCTCACTGGCGAGAACGTCCCCCCGCCTAGACTCCCTGCTGGGTTCGTAACCTCTCACTTCTCTCATCTATGTCGACCAATATCGCTAACCTCTGGTGCAGTTTCACTCCCCGCGGCATTGTCGCTCTCGTCTTCAGTTGCGTCGCTGGTGTTCTCGGTATCTGCGTTGTTGGCTGGTATGGTATGGCTTCTGCCGTGGATGACGGCCCCGGCCTCCTCGGCCGTGGTATCATCGACACAGACTCCGGCCCTGAAACCCAGGAGCAGACTCAGACTGGTCAGAACGAGACCACCGCCACGACGGATGGCCCTGGTACGAACGCAGGGCGGTCGTAAAGGGAGCACGTGGATGAGATGTGATGTGATGAGAAAGGGAATATTAGGAGGATGAAAAGGATGACTTCGGATTTCTTGTCTGGAGCTCATCATGATTGGTTTGTCTTTTAATAATACCATCTGTTTACCGCTTTGCACCCGCATCTTTCCTTCTACCGTCTCCATCAAGCCGCCATGGGCTGCGTAAAGTGTTTGAAGTTTGTTCAATTCCAGCGAGTGTCCGACGTCCGTCGTCTACAATTAATAAGATATAGACAAAAACCAAAGTTATGTGTACAGTGAAGTCTAAAGTCACCCGCTAAATCCGATGAAAGATTTCCGTGATTAATAACCCTCCATCCCAGCATATCCTTCCCCATTACCTAGGAATATCGCCATCAACCATTCCGGTTATTTTCATCATCTCCCCTACCCTGTTCCTAGAGCTCTCCCCTTTTGCGCCGTTCCATGCAACCAGGGGATCCAAATCCACCTAAACAAAGTCCCTATTGTTGCGTCCTGTCGAAAAAGGAACTTGATCGAAAATTGGTTCAAATTAAAACTGGCCATTTTGCATGTCTTCCACCTGCCTCTGGAGGTGTAGCTTCGAGGAAGAAGAAGGATGACCCTGGCGTGGGCCATCCAAGTTTGGCCGCCTCGCTTCCTGAATTCTGCAAGTTACGAAGCATGCTACCTACAGATCAATGAGATCTGGGGCGTTTAAGCCTTCTTGGGCTTAGGCCGGGGAAGACCCAGCTCCTTGCGAGCCTTGATATCGACATCGGCAAGGCCCTTGCTAGCGTTGATGAGCTGGACAACATTGATAATCTGCTTGCCAAACATGATAGGGAAACTGATTCCAGCAATGACCCAGGGCCAGAAGGAATCCATCTTATTGGCACGGGCGAGCTCGAGAGCGGCGGCGCTGAAAGGGTCGGGGAAGATCTGTCGCAAAATCGAGGTGTTGACCTGAACACCGGGCTGGAGAGCTTCTCCGCTGGTGTTCTCGACCGTCTTGATCAGGTGAGGCGACAGCAGAGGGGATGAGAAAGAAAGGAGGTAGAGGGCGATGAAAAAGACCTCGTTCAGGGCGCAGAAGATGAACAGGACGATCTACATGTTGTTAGATACAGTGAGAGTTCTCGGCGGGAATCACACATACCTTGTTGGTGTAGTACAGGTTCAGGATGAAGCTCTTGCTCTTGTCGATGTTCTTGTGGCTCGAATCCGAGCCAGAAACAACAAGAGTGGCGTACATGTGCATATAGTGGCTGGCCAGGTCGAGGGCAATCAGACCCTGGAAGATGATGGCCCAGCGGGGGAAGGCAGACGACAGGAAGACGAGCAGGCAGGCAGTGGTGCAGCGATCGGTGACCATGTCAAGGACCGCGCCGAACTTGGTGGATTGCTCATAGATACGAGCGACATAGCCATCGAGGGCATCGAGAAGGCAGGAGACGCTGTAGAGGACAGTGCACGTGCGAGGGTGGAGGGGCATGTAGTAGAGTGATGCGATGGCGAGGACGATTCGGAAGTAACCTAAGGACGGACACATGTGATTAGCGGATTGCAAATAGCGCAGCGAAGACGCAGTTGCGGCATACCGATGATGTTGGGCCAGAATAGAAAGATGTTCTCGCGGGGGGCGTCGTCCGAGGTATCCGCGTCTTGGTGAGCAGTGCCGTTGCCGTTGAGCTTCGCCTCACGCTCTTCGTCAGACGAAGCTGGCGTGTCACGTTGCTTGGCGGCCTGTTGCCGGGTCTGTCGCTGAGGCATGATGCCGGAGGACTGAGGGGTTGTCGATGGTGTTTAGATGGTGCGATAGCTAATCAGTCTTATCATATCCCGCTGGCCGAGATAGTCGCGAGCCGTCAGCGGAGGGTCAGGGGCTGGCTGGTGGCTGCTAGGGTGTCGGTTGGACAAGCAAGTAGAAACGGCGAGGGCGGGAGACGGAAGGAAGGCGTCGAGCAGGAGGGGAGAGAAGAAACAGAGTGTGGATGCGAAGGAGCGGATAAGAAGGAAGCAAAAAGGACGAGAGAAGCAGTTCCGGGTGCGCAATGTGGAGGCGGATGTGGTGGGTTAAAGTTCTGAGATGACGCTGGCCTCGAGAGCGAGCGATAGCTGGATAGGAGCCTGCCTGGTAATAGAACGCGCCTGTCCTTTTCCCATTTCTGCTACGTGCTGCGTCCGCCAAGAATGGCAGGGGCGTCGCGCTCGGTACAATCGGGACGACTAGCGGCCCGCCTTGAGGGGTCACCTGTGAGAGTTATGGGGTGTCCCTGTGCGGATTGCCACTGTGTTGGGAGGCCGTCAGCGCCAATTTGGGACCCGGTGTGCTGTTTCCCCTTGGATTGGGGGCAAATTGTCAACCAGGGTCACCGCGGTATGGCTCCACTAGAGAGGCTGATTTCTTCAAAATGCCAGCATGCACCAGGAGGCGCCACGTACGATCTGGGACATGACACACAAGTGGTGATGGGAGATGATGGGAGACGACTGAGAATGGGGACGAGTACGCGGACATATGTACGTACCTGCAAGTGTAGATAGGTAAGGTAGGTACCTAGGTAGGTAGGTAGGTATGGCAATGCACAGGGGGCACACTATCATCGACTTGGCGTCAACCCGTTCGAGCTGACCCACCTGCCGAGTCCAGTCGATCGCAAAGATAAAGCGCTGAGCAGCTTGATTGATATGCATTAGCGGCCAACCGAGCAAGATAACGAACATCTCCCTCTCCGTTGATCCAGGAAACTTGTGTCTGAGAAATGGTCATATCAGCTCGCGTGAGCAACATAACCTCGGTGTCGCTGGCCTAGCTGATCTAGTCCGCTGTTGTTCCCTTTTGTCAAGGTCAGGAGCATGTGTGTCCTGGTTATGCAGATCATTGGTCTATATTTGAGCCGAGACTGCAATCTAATCACCGTGTATAACCACAATAGCACACCACAACAGCGCACCACGCCATGAACTCATCTCACCATTGCTTCCATCTCTGTCTACGCTAACCCTCGTGGGCTTGCCAGGGGATCAGTGGTCCACACGGTAGATGAAAGTCCCTTGTCGCAGGTGCTGTTCATAGCAAAGGCAGGGTACTACGTAGTAAGGTGGAAACGTGGGGTTACTCGTCTTGGATGACATTGCCTCGAATGCTAGATTCAAATTTGCTGATTCTTGCCCATCCTCGCTTGTTCGAAGCTAGGTTGTGTGTTGAATATGTATTTTCGTATTCCCTGTACGCGGATGCGGTTCCTCCGCAGCTCAGTCGATCTCATCCCCAATGGGAAGAGAAACCTGACGCGGGGGCTCGCTTGAGGTCTTGAAAATCGTCGAGTTCGTGCCTAAGATTCATTAGCATTCGCTTCGCATATTTATCGAAATAGGTAGCTAAGTATCACCATATGTGCTTCTGAAATGCTCGCAGCACTGGCTTCTCGTGGTCTGTCCCCAGCTCAGCCTCTCGCCGCACAGCCCCATGAGCCGACGTCACCGTGGCAGGGGCAGTGGAGGCCAATCCCCCTCCCCTGTCTGACATCCTTCCGTTCCCACCCAATCACCTTCAACCGCCGTCTCCGCGTCGCTGACTTCATCCAATGTCGACCTCACACATTCACAACCAACAACGGTGCAAGCTGGCCAACTCTCAGCCCCAAACTGGGTCCGCAGCTCATGAATCAATGACCCCATAATGTAAAGACTCACCGGCATTTGCTTTCGAGAAACTCCACCAACAGACGGTAGTGATGCCCACCGAGCGTGAACTTGGCCATGGCCAAGGCGGTCGTACTCAACCTCCAAGAAAGAGACGGCGAATCGTGATATCTTGCACAGAGTGCCATCGGCGAAAGCAAAAGGTTCGTAAGGCGGAATTAATACGTGTCAACTAGCTCCCTGTGTAGCGGAATTTCTTGCTGATTTCCAGCCTTCCAGTGTGATCGCGAGCTGCCATGTCAAAACTGCAAGTCGAGGAACAAGGAGTGCACCTATGAGACAGGTGCTCCGGCAGCTCGAGGGCATCCACAACAACCGCAGCCGCAGCAGCAGCAGCAGCAGATCAAAAAGTCATCGCCAACATCTTCAGTGGACTCCCTTGGCGGTGAAAGTGACGAGCCTCTGTCAACTAGGGCTGCAGATTGGGGTTATGGCCAACACGCCGTCTCGACCATGGGCTTCCTCAAACAGATTGAGACGGCTGATGGAGATAATCCCTCTCCCATTAGTATCAAACCGTCCACTCACGACTCACCTGGGGATGATTTCGCGCTGAGGGAAAAGTACAAGAGCCTTATTCGGCAGCTTCCAGCCAAGGTCTACATCGACAAGCTCGTTGAAATTTATATGCGTGGATTCAACTGGCAGTACTACCCCATCGATCCGGACATTTTTCACCAGCAACTCGACGAATGGAACAGTCTTCCCTTTGCGGTCTTGTCTGCCGCCGGGCCGCGGGGTCTTCTGCCCAACCTCAGGGTGTTTCCTGCAGTGCTATTCCAGATCATCGCGTCGGCGTTGCTGCTAATACCAGAGCGACCGGATCCGGTGTTTGATGCACTGAAATACATGGGAAGCATGAAGTTTGAGGACTTGGCCGTCGAGTACAGTGACGCCGGGGCGGCCATTGTCGACCTCCTTGGAAAGAAACATCTTGCACTAGAAACCGTCCAGGCGCAGTTCTTGAGGGCGACGTTCTTCAAGTACACAGCTAAAGTCACCGAGGCGGTAAGTTAGTTGTCGCAAATTAGCGGTCCTCGTTAACGTTTAGCAGTGGCATGCAATTTCTGTGGCGATTCGGGATGCACAGGACTTGGGAATGCACCGGGATAGCTTCGACCCTGAACCCAAGGACTCAAGTGTTGAGAGCATTCTGGATAATCAGTGGTTGATCCAGCGGCGGAGGAAGATGTACACCCTACTTGCAGTTTGGTAAGCTCTGGCTAATGGTTAGCATTTGCCCGTTATGACAAGATCGCTAATATGGCTGGTAGGGACCTCAACTGCGCTATTATCCTTGGACGCCCAGGAACTGTGGATTGGAATCAAGTACTACCTACGCCACCTGTCGACGCACCCATACCGACTGCCCGCTCCAAGACGCCGGTAGTTCCTCGAGGTGAGAAGGACCGGCCAACGCCAGTTACGCGAATCCTCTGGAACGTTCAGCTCTGCAAGCCCTTGAAGGCCATCCGGAACCTAGAAAACGAGGTACCTAGCCCCAAGGATTTTGCCAAAGTCGATCAACTTCATCAGAGTATTCTCGACATGCACGACAAGATCCCTTCTGCCTTCCGGCTGGATGAACCCGACACACAATGGGACGATGAGCCAGACATGCATTGGCTCCAGGCGTGTAGATTTTACTTTGCTCAGCTTCACCAGTTTGGACTAATGGCGCTACATCGGTCGTATGTCTTTCACCGCAAAGGGAGCCGGGCGGAAGCGATTCAAGCAAGCCTACGGATGCTCGAGATCCAGAAGATGACGTATCAAGGCCTACCTCCCGACACATGGAGAAAGTAAGCCATATGAAACAGTATATGCAAATGCGACGGTTCTATGTTTTCTAACTCGGAGGTTTTAGTTACATGCTCTTTTTTGGGAGCTTTGATGCAATCGTGTTGATTGCATCCGTCTACATACTATTTCCGCACGAGCACCCCGAGTTTACAGGGAGTGTGTTGCAGCATTTTCAGTGGACTATTGAGCGATTCTCGGCAATGCAGGAGCGGAATCCGCTGGCAAAGGCTGCGCAAGGGGTGCTCAGAGCCATCGTAACGCGGTTCAAGAAGGCGATTTCTAATCCCGCAGGGAACCGAAGCTCACACACGCCCTCAACTGACATAAAGCGTAGTACTGACCGCAGCATGTCAGCCACTACGGGGTCGACGCCGGAAACCTTGTCGTCAGAGCCAAGACGGGCATTTGGGTACTCCCAAGCTCCGCCGTCAGACATGGCAGCTGGGGTATCGATGCCGTCGGCAGACAATCTAGCGATGCTGGCGCCCATGTTCCCCATGGGCGACCTTATCTACAATGATCTGAACGTAGTGCAAGACGGCATAGCTCTGCCACCAACAATGCAAGGGGAGGTTGAGGGCACAGGCGGGACGGGCACAGGCGATGATTTCGGGTGGCTATTCGGAGGGGACTTGGATGACACGGTGTGGCAGATGTTGAATCAGTTCCAACAGGTGGGGGAGGGGGAAGGGGAAGGGCAAGTGGGAGTACTATGAGGCAGCGCTTAGAGCACTGTACCGGGATGAAACAACTTCCTCCAATAGATAAGGATGACTGCCTGCATGTGCTTGGGCTCAGCAAATGAGTCGGCGGGTAGCAAGTCGGTCAGCCAGCAAAGCCGTGCAAGGTGATGTAACCAGGCGACAGCGGATGACAGACGTCGGGCTGTTGTGGCTGCTGGTGGTTGGTGGTTGGGGGCAGTGAGTGAGCGAGAGAGTGAGAGGGTGAGAGGGAGAAACGGTGACACGCGTCTCCATCTGTTACGGAGCTCACGGCCGATCCCAGCGAAGCGCCAACGGTGTTGCTGCCGGTCCGTCATGGAGAGATGCCTGCTGGCTGTCGGCTGTCTGTGATGAAGGCCCAGCACGGACAGGGTTGAGGCGAGGTCGAGACGGGGTCGGCGCCATGAGGGCGTTGAGTGGCTCTGCTGAGACGCTTCTCCAGGACTAGCGACAGGGCTTTTGGCGCTGAGACCGCTGAGACCACTGAGAACAGGGGCCTTGCGGGACGAACCACAGCGGCGGAGGGGTCCGAGTTGCATTGCTGGCGTTGGCGCCCAGCGAAACCATCCGGCATAATTATCATATGATTTTGGGGGAGACACCCGTGACCCCAGAGTGAGAGCCAGAGCCAAAGCCGGAGCCATTGCCTGAGCCTGTCGCCCCGGCCTGTGCTTACAATGCGATCGACACGAGGGGAGCAAGACAAAGGGTTCATATTTGGGACTCAACACGTGCCCAACTGCCGTCAGGCATCTACCCACAGTACTATGCAGGTAGCGCGACATACAGCTGGGCTGCCCTGACACGACTATTTTTGTTGTCTCTCCCTTGCCCCTTGCTGCGAGAACCCAGTACTTCTAGATTGAAGTCCATGCTGCTGCTGAAAACGGACAGGTGGGCCCAGGGATCTTTCTTTTTCTTTTAATTGAGACGATCATCAATTTTAGAGCGCCAAGCCAGGCAGGTCATCTTGCATGTACCGCAGATGTACCGCAGATGTACCGCTCCACGCCCTCGTGCTTCGCATCTGCCCATGTCATTCAAAACGGCTTGTTTCAATTTTTTATTAGGAATCCGTATTGCAGTTTTCTTATTCCAACAGCCTGTTTTAACAATCCTTGCATCCCGCTGATTGCCTAGTATAAAAGTAAGACCCGTCTTCTGTGCCACTGAATACAGGGCCCCGTCTCCTCAATGTGTTTGATGTCTATTTTCTACTTGATTCATCCACACCACCACGCAGTGGAGCGTCGGCACTTGAATGCTGGTACATAGCAGATACCTCTCGTAACTCCCTTGACCCTTGTCTGCCCATGGAGGGACTAAAAAAAGACGAGAAAAAAAAAGCTGGAGACTCACCGACACGACGGGAGAGAGACCCTTCTTTTACCAGCTCTACTTCACATGTCCTACGCTCCGATCGTCTAACACACTCTCTCCTCCCCGTTGCCTCCTGCACGCAGCGGTTTTGTGCGTACGTGGCTGAAATCCCCCCAGTGCAGTGCATCGCCGGGCCATCTCCGGATCTAGGCGATTCTTGATCCGTCGTGAGGCTTTCCCCTCCCAGCACAGCAAGCTCCATTAGGTAGACAATACAGCGCCGCTTTGGTGCTGCCAGACGCTTGAAAGGTTCTTTTCTGCCCACCAGATTTGGCAGGCAATCAGCGCCAGCGCCAACGCCGCCCGCCCGCCAGATTACACTCAAACCAAACAAACACCCCCGGCGCCGTCGAACCTGGGACCTAAACCTGGACCTAAACCTGGAACCTGAACCTGAACCTCCCCGTCCGTCACTCGCAAGCAAGCGCGGCGCGTGTTATATTTCGTTCCCGCCTCGCCACCGACTACTTTCTTTTTTATTCCACCCTCTTTGTTCACCTTCCTCGACGAGGTTTTTACATGAGAGGCTGCGCAAGACACGCCGCTCACGCCCACGCACCACGTACCACGCACACCACACAGAACTACCTACCTAGGTAGCTTTGATCCCCCCCCAAAAACATACTTGGCCTTCATCATGACGGCCACCTTTGTGGACTTGATCCAGCGCTATCAAACGCTGCAGGCCTACCAGGATACCAGCGGCGAATTGATCAAGGTGCGTTTGCAGCTTCCCGCCTCCTGCCTCCCGCTTCCTTCCTCCTGCTTCCTGCCTCCTGCTTCCTCCCTCATGCTTCCTCCTTCCTATTTCCGGCTTCATTCAACATGCGCCGCCCGCACACGCCCATTTCGGCTCCCACACACCCACACCCACACGCCCGGGCGGCCTGTTGGTCTGTTCATCGTCTCCTCCCCCAGCTCCATGTCTCCCCCTGTCTCTGTCTCTTGTCTCTGTCTCTTGTCCATGTCAATCCGTCCATGCCTCGCGGCCCATGTCCGTATCAGCTGCTAACACGGCTTGCTCGCCGCCTTCCAGGATATTCTAGTCTACGCGCAAGATGTCGAGTCCACCCTACGACAAGAAAACTCACGCCTAAACGATCGCTTGCGCGACACCGAGCTCGACCTTGTCGATGCGACGCAGTCGAGACGGGAGCTCCAGCAGCGCGAGCGCAAATACGAATCCCAGATTCAATACTTGACAAGCGAGAATGATAGTCTGAAGGTAGACTTTGGTCTTTGCCCTGCTCTGTTGAGACCAGAGGACTAAGCGTGCCAGAACCGTAACCCCTACGTTTTGATCTTGATAGATGGCGATGGCCTCCTGGTACGTTTTCGCCCTTGCGGCTCCATGCGACCAGCCAGCTGACTGACTGATCCCCCACGCAGTTTCAGGAACATTTGATCAGAGAACGGGTCGAGGGCGGCAAAAAGGCCGCCTATGCTCTCCGGGCCGCCGTGGCCAAGCATGTTGGCGAACGCGCCGACGAGCTGGAGATTGTAGCCCGAGTAGTCGCCAACGTCAACGGCCTGGGCAAGGCCATGCTCCGCGATGGCTCCCTCGATAATTCAAGCGACTTCAAGGACTTTACGTTAGGATTTACACAGGCCAAGGCCTCGTTTGACTTTATTGACGTCGGCTACGGCAAGGAACGAGCCGACTCCAAGATCAAAGGTGTGTACCAAGTAACATTTCCTGAAATGGCCCTTATCCAATCACCGCTCGACAGTACCCGAGCATGAGGGGGATGGGAATGCTGACGCAGAATGGCAGAAACCACTCGGTGGCATTTACAGAATCACAACTGTAAACAGATTCTCCTAGGTATCTCGCACGATGCCGGATACGCACCCTTCCTAGACGAGATCCTACGGGATGAAGCTTCCCGCCAAAGAGTCTCGGTGCTGGAGGGCTACCCCACGGTGCGCGAGCTCAGGGCGACAAATGTCAACGTTGAGAGATTTAGCAGCGACCTGTTTCGCCAAAACAAGCTTGTGGATAGATCGACGACCATCTCGCTCCCTAAACCCGGGATGGTGAATTCAGCCCTGGATGTGTTGACGCCCGCTACAAGCAACGCTTCCTTATCCCCGCCGCTTGCGTCGGCGACGACGGCTACTTCGACCGCCGCTTCAACGCCGGCGGCTAGCACGTCCTCTTATGCCAACGTCATCTCCACCGTCAGTCCACCACCGCGGATGATTATCCCCTTGGCACCAAAGCCGGTGAAGAAGGCAGCCCATGCCCCGGCCCCGGCCTCGACCGTGGCCCCCACCCCGACGTGGAGCCCTGGCCTACGAGGCCTCGACGATCCAATCTCTGTGGGCCAGCAGGCGATGGACAGCATCAAGCGACGCAAGGAACATAACAAACTGTGCAACAACCATTATCTCCGGGGCCCGTGTACCAAGATCGATACTTGCTGCTTCGTGCACAATTATAAGCCTACGCATGAAGAGGTCCGCGCGTTGGCTATGCTCTCTAGACTAAACCCGTGCACGCGGGGCCAGGAATGCGAGGTAGAGGACTGTATTTACGGCCACCATGTAAGTCAAGATGACGGTCTAAGTGTTGTCTTGATAGGCTTGCTAATAGGAACCACAGTGCCCTAGTTTCCGGGACGGTGCGTGCACGCACCCGTATTGCAGATTCTCTGTAGAAGCACATCCGCCGGGAACCAAATTTAAGAACGCGCAAATTCGCGACAACTAATGGTGGAGTGGGACACGCAAATGTCCACCAACCTCGTTGAACATTATAAAAGATAGCTTAAGTATTTATTTGGTTGCGATTCGGGGAGAGTTGAGAGTTGAGAGTGTGTTTGCCTCGCCACGACAGCAAGATTGGGACCCGTCTCCATCTTGGCATCTTGGGAAGGGGGAAGAGGGAAAAGGGGACAAAGGCAGGGGTTTGATGGTGATGGTGATGGTGCATGTGGAGGCTTCGCAAACAGGGAGATGGAATGGTCATCTAAAAGAGACACTGTGAGAGGAGGCGACTTTGCGGGGTGGTTAAATTGAGATGATGTGAGTGCTGGCTCGGGGGATTTGACGAGAGTCGTGCCAGTTGGGAGGTTGATTTACTTTGGTTGGGGCTTCCGGGTCCCGTACCAATCCATTCATTGCTCAGGGCTCGTCGACCGGGTGTCGACGAGGGAGCTCAAAAATAGGCAACTTGTAATTGATTTCCCGGGCGCAATCGATGTCGTTTGTGTCTATGAATACTCGGATTAAATAATCGGACTGGATACTCGGACTGAGTAAGTTACTCGGACTGAGTACTCGGACTGACGCAAGCATCGCTCTCAGTCGAGTGTGTCTGGTTGGCTATTACCCCACAATTTGGCCGATTCCTGCCAACCCCCACAACCCTGCACCACCCTATTGAACCAGCCCATTGAACCAACCCACCAACCCACCAACCCCACCATCTCACGGGAAATCCAATACCTGGCCCGTCCCATCTTGAGCCTCAAGCCAATCCACCCCGACTGCGTTCTGCTCCTCCTCCTCCTCCTCCTCCTCCACCTTCGACATCCGCATCGACCGCCTCGACCGCTCCGCCCAGTCGACGGCCGCCCTCCCACCTTCGTCGCCCATCATCCACGGCGAACCATACGCCGCACAATCCAGCGCCGCCTCGCCTCATACCGCCCACATCATGTCCCACCCTCGGATAGAGGAGGTCTCGGACAGCGACCTCGGTTCCGACCCCGAGGAGGCTGATATTGATGACTTTGACGATGCCGACATCATGCGCCGCATCCCCGACCCCGTCGCGGCCCCCGTCGCAGCTCCGTCGGCCGCCGTGTCCCACATCCTCAACCCGGCCAGCATGCCCCAAACGTCGACCCTCCCGCCAACCGCCGACCGCGCCGCCTACGCCGACTTCCAGTGCCTCTACCCCGTCTACTTCGACGCCTCGCGGTCCCGCGCCGAGGGCCGCCGCGTGCCCGCCTCGCTCGCCGTCAAGGACCCGCTCGCTCGCGAGATCGCAAACGCCTGCTCGCGCCTGCGCCTGCCCAC